>JARFJB010002017.1:575000-795000 GCA_036346205.1 Vesta saturnalis | reverse complement strand
GTGTGAGTTGTGTAAATTCGTGATATAATTTTTGGTAAAAGCTGCTTCATCTGTAAAAATAGTGCTAATGAAGTTTTCATTATTTCGTTGCTGATCCAATAGCCAGTTTGCGAACTGCATTCTACGAGGAAAATCTTCATAAATCAATTAATGCACTTTTTGCAAATGATATGGCACAACAGTTGTTCTTGAAGAACTTCATGAATTATTGTGCTCGTTGAAGGAGTGCCATCTACAGCATTCAAAATATTTTCCTCTATTTCCACTGTACGCACTGTTCTTGTCAGACCAGCATCAGTACTTGTTTTCTTAAACATTCCTAAAGTTATAAAGAAAGTCAATATTATTACCTTAGTAACCGAAGTCACTCACCATTCTGTCTTAGACGTTGATCAACTCATTGAAGTGTCTTCTGATTTGGTATATTACGATTAAGAAATCTCTCGTGATATAATCTTCTTGCTTCCAAAGCATTGCAAGAGGCAAGACCATACATGAGATGCATATCTGCATATTCAATAAAAGTGAATTCCATATTTCGAATAAGTTTACAATTTAAATCACCACGAAATCGGAAAATCAATAAATTTAAAGTAAATTAATGTCGATCAATGTATCAGCGATGTGACAAATGTCAAGTTCTAAAATGCAGGTTATTTATTTATTTCGTATCATAGGAATGTTTGACTTGTTTTTTTGAGTGAAGATAAATAAAATGAACAAGAAATAAAATTATACCCCGTGGGTCAATAAACTCACTTAAGTTTGCAACATTTTTTAAATAATTAATATGTTTAATTTGTTTTTCCTAATTTATTATTAAAAGAGTGTTTTCTCGTAAAAATTCTAAAAAACACTGGCTTAATTTTTTTTAAATTATGTAACATTAATTCGTTTATTTTTTTTTCTCGAAAATAGTTCATTTTATCGATATTAAACAAGTATAACTTTTTTTTAGGTAAAGGTTCAAGCTACCTAAAAATATTTTTTTTAGATCTTTATCATACAAGGTGTTAAAAATTTGGGCGTCAAGGTAAACAACTTAGTTCATCCCTGGTAAACTAAACAAGATAAATATGTTTCAAGGATACTATTTTAAGAGACCCTTACTAGTGGCCACCATACTGAATTTTTGTTAAATTATGTCAAGTACTTGAAAAGTTATTCAAGAAAAACTTATATCCAGCGGCGTACCTGTAGGGGCTCAGATCTCTGTAGGGAGGGTCTGGAGGAAACAAATTTATAGGAACTTGTCATGCTATTTTTTCGTCTTCTATCTGAATCGAGAAATTTCCCACATTTTTCCGGACACCTTATATATATATATATATATATATATATATATATATATATTTGATACATCACATCAATATATTCAATATGTAATTGGAAATAACAAAGTTGGTTCAATAATTGTTAGTCTTTCTATGTAGAAGAAAACTTACTTCTTTTATTACTTTCTCATTAACGTAAGTATAAAGAGAAAGATATGTACTCGGTTTTAAATTTTCAAACACTTTTTTATATTTCTCGACGTGTTGTGGCCTAAACAATACGAAAACACATTTTCAGAAAAGAAAATCTCGTCTCTGATTGTGTGAATGTGAGTGATATCTTTTGAACCATTAAAGCTATCGATATGAAATTAGGTACAGAAATTCTTTGCCATAAAATCTAGGCCAAGTTCGTTAATTCGCAAAATTCAACCAGTGGTAGGGCATTTTCATGGATTAGAAAATTAAAAAAAAATTCATTGCTTCAAATTTTAAAAAGTTACATAATTAAAAAACCAACCTAATACTTTTTTATATAATTTCAAAATAAAGAAATATAACCAGTTTTTAGGGTACAAAATTGTGCATTTTTTAATTTATCAACTGAATGTTTTGAAAGTCGGGTATTGGGGGTTTTTAAAATCGCTAAATATGAACCATTTGTCAATATTCAAAAATTCAAGATGGATCAAAAGTGGGGGATTATCGTGTTTATTTAATTTATGAACCGATTTTTTGAAAGTCGGATAAAATCGTTAAGTATAAATCATTTGTCAAAATTAAAAAATTCAAAATGGCGGATCAAAATGGAGGATTATCGTATTTAAAATCCGATATGATTCAAATTCACGTATTGTGGGCTAACGATCAGTTTTGCAACTTTGTTAATTTGTAAAACATCTAAATAAAAAAATTTTAAAAACTGCCAGTGGCGCACCGTTTTCAGGGTGCAAAATTTTTTGAAAGTCGGATATTGGAGTTTTTAAGATCGCTAAGAATAAATCAATTGTCAAAATTAAAAAATTAAATATGGCGGATCAAAAATGGGGAATTATCGTGTTTAAAGATCGATATGATACAAATTCAGGTATTGACGTATTGTGGTCTTTGAAGTTATTTATTTACATGTATGAGAAAGCATTATGGCAGATAATTTTGCAACGGTTTTTTAATCATTGTTTACATACCACTGAACTGTACTAGTTCAGTGATACATACACAAAGATTTTAATCCTGGAACGATATTTTAGGTTAATTAACATTTTTTAGAACATATGAAAATTAGCAATAAATTACCAAACGCACAGTATCTACACAGTTGAGATAAAATATATACAAATATTGAAATACATAACCTCGAATTATAATAAACACGCTAAGTTATTATAAGGTTTATGCATTTTTATTGTATTTTCTTGTATAATGCTACAACAAATTCATATACGTTTAGCTGAAAATCGTGTTAATACTTCAGTCGCCGTAAACCAACGGATTCCTAAAATTTTCACTCCTGGTGAAATTATAAGTGAACAAAAAGAGTTTATGAGGTTTGTTTTACTTATTTAAATCACAATTATTGTTAATACTTTTTTAAGAGGACATGGTACTTATGAAGAAGATATCTTTTTAAAAGCTTCCGTTGCAGGAGTAAAAGAACAAGTGAATAAACTAATTTCAATACGTCCTCTAAAAAGTAGGTATAATGGTGAAATTGGTGATGTTGTTGTCGGACGGATCACAGAAGTCCAACAAAAACGTTGGAAAGTTGATACTAATTCACGTTTAGATTCTATATTATTATTATCTTCTGTTAATTTGCCCGGAGGAGAACTCGTAAGTTATAATATTATTAACTTTCTTTATACACACTATTTTAGAGGCGTAGGTCAGCTGAAGATGAGCACATGATGAGACAATATTTACAAGAAGGTGATTTAATTAGTGCTGAAGTACAAAATGTGTTTTCAGATGGATCTTTATCGTTACACACACGAAGTTTTAAATATGGAAAGGTAATATTTTCTTAGTAAACAACTTTATACTTTTATGTTCTTTCTAGTTATCACAAGGTGTTATGTTGAAGGTATCTCCTTCATTAATAAAGAGGAGTAAAACACATTTTCATAATCTTCCAATTGGTGCAAGTATTATATTAGGCAATAATGGTTTTATTTGGATTTGTCCAATAGTTGCTAGTGAAGAAGATAATGTTGGTGGTTTTATTCAAAATTTAGACGAAGTAATACCACGAGTTGATAGAGAAACCATTGGAAGATTAAGGAACTGCATTTTATCCCTTGCACAAAGCAATATAATGTTATTTGATACCAGTATTATTTATGCTTACGAAGAATCTTTGAAGTACAATGTTGCTGATTTACTGAATTCTGAAGCAATGGTGGATGTTGCTATACTTACTCAACACAAACTAAATTTGTCTGAAATTTCATGAAATATTAATAAAACACTTTAAAAAATTCTTTTTATTACAATAAAAAAATTGCAATTTTTTTCTATTAAAACTAATTTATAAAAATATTTTAGCAGGTATACAAAATATAACTTAATATTTATTTACAACTTAAAACCTAAATTAAAAAATAAATAAATGTAGGAATGACAGTTGGCTTTATCTTACCATCACAACTATAGTATGCATAGAATACCATTATAATTGCATTGGTAAAATTTTTATTTAGAATTAAAAGCAGTTCATTCACCGAAGTCCACCACCTACCCGAAATAATTCGCTTAGTTTAAGGGTTCCCAATGATTGAAATCTCTTCTCAAGTTAACGACATCACATAGATAAGTTACAATAAACGCTAACTCAACAGAAAGATCAAACAGTTGTGTACATCGAGTTCACATCAGGTCAAATGCAAAATTTACACAAATACTGTTTTTAGACTTATAAGCACCGACATCACTGAATTACATAAATTAAGCAAGATGTTTGCTAGGACTTAACCATTTTTTCATGTAGTAACAGAAAATAGTAGTGAGATATAATAATACTAACAAGGCACATGTAACTCCTAATGCTAATACTGAAGTCTTTGTTGGACAAGGTTCAATTATGGTTACTGTTTTATCTGAAATAATTGCAATTAAATTTAAATATCAAGTTTATAGCAAATTCTTACCTTTACCAAATTCAGTACTAGATAATTCATTTTTCAAGAATTCAGCTTGTTTATCATCTCCAAAGTCGAGAACCAAAATTTCTTGGCTAAGAGTCATATCTTCTTCTTTTTCTTCTTCAGTGCCATTATTTTTTATAGATCTCTTCCTTCTGCCCCATGATTCAACGGAGTCACGTCCCCATTCACAAACAGCCTTAAAAAATTTATAGTTTAGCAATGTGCATTTACTGTAATAGCTAATGACAAATCATAATACTGACGTGATTATTTACAATTTCAAATCTAATATAGATTTGGGGCAATAAGAAACATTAATGTGTTAACTGATAGTGTTTCGTAATTGTAAATAGGTATATGCAAACTTTTAAATTGTAGTGTAAATTGAAATAAATCTGTTACATCACTGTTGTCTAAACAATAAAAAAATATTTATGTCCATGCTGGTAAGGTCATATTTTTTGGAAATTGATCAAATATTCCGCAAGAAATCGAGCAGTGAAGATGAGGATGGAAAAATTAAATATTAAACCAAGTGAACTAAGTAGAAGGTTTGTGCTGTAAAAGGCAACAAAGACTAATTTATAAAAAATTAACATGTGCTTAACTATTTTTCATCATGTTTATTGTTGTTTAGAACCCAAACTTTCCTATTCAGTCACGGCGTACTCTATACCTGGTGGGAATATAGGAGTGTGAGATGTGACGTCAGTAGGTTAATGAAATGCATGCAGTAGCATATAGAAATCGTGGAGTTTTAGACTGCACCAACAAATTCTATCTGTCAGAATATGATTTGCAAATGCCATGCCCTGGATTCTCGAAACACCTGTCATAGTACTACTTTATTTAATGTTAATATGAGCATCAAAAAAGTTTAATGTCATAGCGAAAATTTAAAGCATTGTAATAAAAGTCTAATTAAGTGTAATAAGTAATGTAATTGCAGACTGCAAAACAAAACAAAAAGAAAATTAAAAACATTGAAATGAATTCCCGATTTTTTATTATCCGTGTTGCATTAGTGTCAATTACAGTTAAACAAGTAAATTATAGAAGTTACACTTAAACATTTAGTATCCTAATCAGTTTTACATTGGAGATAAAGAATGACAAGCATCGTTCACTTCTAGGAACACTTGTAAACGAGACATTACTACGATTTTTTTTTGTTTGGATTTTTATTATTAAATATATAATTTCCGATCATTTGAGACCAGAGTTTTGGTTTTTAGTCGTAAAAATTTGATTAACAACAAGGAAATCTGTCCGTGTCTTAATACTTTCCGTGCGGCATGGGCGTACTGACGTCATCGTCGGAGCTGAAAGTGGGGGCTATATTCCCGTCTGGTATAATTGTTTCAGACATTAGTGTTAATTTTTTTTGCATTCAATTATACCTAAGTACGCTACATTACTCATATTTTTATGTTTTATTGTTGATAGGTATGGTGAAAATTAAAAAAATTATGTAAGCAATGGTATAGCCTACAAGACAGGAAAGAACAAAATGTCGTTAAAAGGTCTAAAAAATTTATCGGACATTTTCTTATGAAGTGTTTAAGATTAGGCATGCCATATAATGATAATTTTGGAACCCATATTGAGATAGTTGCACCAAGGTGGTTTAAGCCAAAATTAAAGAATTGAGAAATATGATTGGTGTAAATATTTATCAGTTACTTCATCTGTCAAAAAATGGCCACTCAACTATTTTAAACTAGGGATTAAAGTAATTCTGGCTTAACTCAACCGGCTGTACAGCAAATTTCTGGTGATTGTGCTAATTGTCATATCCATCTGGTTTCCTCGTTGGTCGTCACTCGACACAGTAGGAAATCAATTTTTGAATGAAAAAAAGGATAAATCCGACAAGCACATAAATTAAGTGTTCTAATTTTCCATAGGATCCATAGACCATAGACCCTTAACGATATTATGTTACTATTTCTAATGATTGTCTTACCTTTGAAAACTTTGAGAAGTTGAGACATTGTATTTTTTTGTTGGTCTTATTTACCATATAACCATTGCGACATGGAACATGGATAAATTTTATTATTATTTGAACAATAAACTACATAACTAATATAGTAAGAAATATACTGAAGGAGAAAGAGCTGCATTGGAGTGGCGTTATGGGCAGCACAACAGATGTAAAAACAGATCAACAAATTAGCTTTAATCATTATTTATGCTCATTATTCTCTAAATGGTACTGCGAAAGCTAAGAAAACTTCCTAGAAAACCACGATGGTGCCGGATGTGTATTATTACTGTTAGGGGTCCGCACGATATAATTTAAAACCTAGTACATAAACTAGTAGTTCAAGCATGTGTTGGCGCTAGCGTATACCCACTTTTACGTAATATTATTAACCCAAGTTGAAAGCAATATTTGCGCCATATACGTGCACTGTCGTACTTCATCCAAAGAGTCTTCGGGAGTAAGAGCTTGCACCTTTTGATAGTCATAGGGATAAAGCCGTTGCTCTCGTAAAACTTCATGTTTGGAATACCTTCCTGAGTAGCAATTGTTCTTATACTAATGTTTGGATTGTTCTCGATAGAATTCAGAATACGCCCTTCTGTTCTGGAGTTCGAGTTCTTCGTGGACGTTTAGAATTAAATTTTAAAGGATCCATACTCCCCAAGTCTCTGATAAACAGTACTAAACATCCGCGATTGTGGTATCCTTCTATTCGGAAATAGTCGCTAAACAAACGCCATGCTCTAAGTGCGTTACCGCCCGCTAATCCATAATAAAAATGTAGATCACGTAGTTCTCCATTAGAACAATTATTATTGTTCATTTTATTTTAACAATTAACAAACTGTTACTGTTGGAGACCGTTGTGAAAGAAACCTTTGTTACTTTCTTAAGCAACTCTTATATTTTATCCACAGCACGATTTATTAAATGTATTTATCCATAGCAGGCTTTGTAAATGTAATAATAAATTTATCACACTTTTCTTGATGGAACTTTTAAAGACGCTTTTTTCGAAAATGGTTCATTATATGGACATGCAACAAGAGAGATTTTTTAAAGAATATACGTTTTTCTTAAGGTACTGGCGTACATTAATCCCAAAATGTGAAGGAGCCCCGTCTTGCTGGAAACATATTCCTCAAATCGTAGAAAATTTATGTAAACCTCGGCCGTTAAATTACCCTCAAAAAAATAAAGTCCGAACATCTGGTTCATCACTCCTGCCCACATATTAACTTTCTGCTAGTAATGGGTGTGTCCTGCTAGATACCAGTTAGGATTTGCGAAAGAACAGTATTGTGTTTTGCTTATTTACTGTGTCGTTTAAGCAAAACGTTGCCTCGTCAGTAAACAGAATATTTTTGTAAAAATTGTCCTTGTCTTTCGGATAAATGAGCCATGTCTGTTTACTTCAAAAGCGTATTTCACTCACAAATCGATGTTAACCCATGTAAATAAATAACTTTTTACGTCAAGTGCACGTACTACCTTGACAGTTCTAAGGCGAAATCAATTGTTTCGACAATTAAAAGCAATCATGAGGTTAAAGTCTACTAAAATAAACTTAACATCACTCTATCTTCAATTTTTCGCTTTTTCTCAAAAACTAGTTAGTCTTATCCCATTGAAAAGAGAAAAAACATCTTTATAAATGGGTACAATACAGGGGTACCTTATCACTTAAAAAATTGTAGTGACATTCGCTGCTCCTTTCCTTATTAAGAAACCACTAACTAAATATCTTGCTGTAATGAAGAGATAAATACTAGACAACTGTTATTTCAGACGTTTTTTTGATAAAATAAATATTTACGGAGATACAGAGAATATTCCATACTTTTCGGACACCCTATATATATATATATATATATATATATATATATATATAAAATTTAATAATAAAGAAAGAATTCCTAGTGATTCGAACATGATCTGTTTCGAATTTACAAACTCTGAATAACTACGTTTAAACTAATTTTCATTGATTTAACTTATTGTATCATTATTTATATATTAGTACTATTGTACTTATTTATGCAGTTGCTTAATGTACAGCAACTTTGATACTTATGTTCAGAACATTGAATTAGAAATTATTTGACAAAGTTCTAAAATTATTGTAAATTAATGAAAACATATGAAAATTCTCGAGGTCGAACGATCTGTTCTTTGAACTCTTACAACTAGTATAGAGAATTACTCATTACTTATTTACATATTGTATATAGTACTGATGTAATCATTTTTACTTGATCACAGTAATTTGTACGTATAGAGCCCGCAAGTTTCACATGACATGACATTCGTAGATTTCACTATACATGAAATAAAATTAGTGACATCAGTACTTATAAAAAAATGCATAAAAGTTTAAATGAGTGAGATTCGTTCTTATATTATGTAATGCTTCTCAAAAATGTAATATCATTCTGTTTTTATAACTTTAATTACTAAATTTGTATATTTATAACTTTGTTAAAAATAATTCCTTTATGAACTTTGTTCAAAAATAATTCCTCTATATTTCATGAATGTTGCTTGCAAATAAATCAGTGTCATTGACTAGAATGTTCATTGCAAAAGTGACATATCTATAAAATATGATCATATAATTAAATGATGAACAATAAGTTAAATCATGGTGCTCTCTAGATAACGTTACAAGAATTGATCGTGATCATTGTAAAAATTTATTGTATATTTTATAATTACATACAATTGAATCATAATTTCAAAATAATTATATAATATAATTACTATATATATTAATTATTTTGATTTGCAATATGTTAATAACTTTATCATTTCGAAGTTCCATTTCAGAATTCTCAGGAAAGATATATTATATAAAATTTTTAACAAAGTATATAAAAACATTTGTTTATTTATGAACTTTGTTCAAAATAATTCATATAATAATTATATATAAATTATTAATATTTATTATTTATACGGAAGTAGAAAATCATACTGCTTGATCTGGACTATGTGGAGAATAAACCCAATATTTTGGGCATTCAAATACTCAATGTTCTAGAATATTAAGCGATTCTTTTTGGGCCTTTTGGAACTTAAAAAATCCGTATTTATTAAATATGGCATCTCATGTAATTGAAACATATCCAGTAATCCCAGAAAAATAGGGCAATCTTTCTAGTTCGGCTTTTTCGAAAACTTTGTTGAGTTGATATTCCAAAGACCCAAATTTCCATTGTTGCTTTTTCAGGATCAACAGTTAGTTTTATCCTGTAATGATGTACATCAGATGAGGCGATTCATTGTCAAAGTGTTCTAATGTAGATCTGTACGTTGTACTTTTTGAACTAAAGTAAAATTGGGAAGAATCCAACAGAAACAAGTTGCATTTAAATGCTGCAAAATGGTGTTAATTGTTTAACAATTTTTAATATTCTGTAAATTATATTTTAATCATGTCAAAAAGACCAAATTTCGGCAGATTCTTGGCTAATTGAAAACTTCATTTCAAAAGGTCAACAGGAAATTCATATCCATCTTCTAGCTAGTATAGCGATTTTTTCAAAACTTTATGGTAAACCAGTCTAAAATGGAAAACTTAGGAATAATGTTTTCAGTAAGTCCATGATTATTCAAAGATGACTTTAAGTTTTGAATTTATTCATTCTTAAATTGTAAAACAATTATAAAAAGTAAAATAAATTTCTTAAAAATTCATACCTTATTTGGAAGAGAACATCCTCTTAAATGAAAATTCAAAATATTCAGTTTTGTATTTTTTTGAATGCATAAGAGTATTACAGGTTTTAAGTGCCGTATATTTGTGAATTTCAATAACCATAATTTTATCTAATTTCAAATATTCTGCTATATGCTGAATGGAACTTTGCTCCATAAATAATTTTTTCTATGCATGGCCACTAAATTTAAAAACTAAAATTGCTCATTCTTACTGTTTAAATGATGATAATTTTCCTTAAGAATGTTTTAAAGTACGTAAATCAGAAGATTATATTTTTCAATATTTATAATATAAATATTTCAACGGTATTCTGCTAATGAACCCACATGGGATTCAGAAAGGAAATGGAAGTTGTTAAATGGAAAATTCTTTAGAGAGCTAATTATGGTTTTGAACTGAATTCTCTTTAGTTTAATATTTAAAACATTTAGATTTTTTTTAAAATT
The DNA here is from genome assembly GCA_036346205.1 of Vesta saturnalis. Taxonomy (NCBI): domain Eukaryota; kingdom Metazoa; phylum Arthropoda; class Insecta; order Coleoptera; family Lampyridae; genus Vesta; species Vesta saturnalis. The sequence continues at coordinate 784,426 of JARFJB010002017.1, read as the reverse complement.
TGACCTTATTTAAGCTATCAAAAAGCAATTTCATTCACTTTTAGTTACTTAAGTATTTATTAATTTTATCAAGTTTCATTTGTAGCAACCATCATCAACTTTATTTTTTAAATACACGAAAAATTATTTTTCCATATTTAAATTCTCTTGATTCTGAATTCAACGATTATCACTTTTAATTTTTGATACGTTTCGGATGAGAAAATTCATATTCAATGTAATGAAAATTCACTAAAACTTAATTTAACTTGAAATGTAAAATTATTATAAAATTTCTGATTTTCTAAGCTGTTCGAATAAAAAATTCACAAGTTTATTTAGAAATATCATATTATTCAAAATACATTCGTCGACATGCTTTGATAAAATAAGTTGGCTTTGCATTTTGTTTACCTACCTTATAATTGATTTTGCCGTATTACGTTTGTTTGGTGTCTTTGAGTTAATTACATTTTGTTTTACCTAAAACAGTATGTGAGTACGATTTTTCAAATAATGAAAAATTCGGTATACTGACGTGTTACATTTTGTGTCAACGTAATTGTTCTGAAGCCGAAATAATGTATTTAAACAAATATCCAGAAAGGCGTCAACCTCACAAAAGAACTTTTCGCACATTAGCAGTTAATCTAAAAGAATATGGTGCGTTCAAAAAACCTGTAAAATTTTGCAAAAAACCTTGCAATGAAGAAAAAGCCAACATTGTTTTATTATCTGTAACGGAAAATCCAGAGGTTTCTATTAGGAAAATTGAAGAGGCAACTGGTATAGCCCATTCCACAGCTCATTATATTCTAAAGAAGGAGAAAGTACATCCATATAAATTTATAATTTGCCAAGGACTTCGACCAGGTGATCCAGAAAGACGTAGAATATTTTTCGAATGGTAGACACGTCAATCTCAAGACAATGAATTTTTTCCGAATAGAATAATGTGGTCCGATGAAAGTATGGTTAATAATAATGGAATTTTTAATTGTAGAAATGCTCATTATTGGGCAAGAGTAAATCCACGTCTGTACAAAACGGCCAAACACCAACACCGTTTCGGATTTAATATGTGGGCTGCTATATTCGGTACTCGAATTATAGGTCCTTTCATTTACTACGAGTCCTTAAATTCTGAACGTTACCAAATTTTACTCCGAAATGAATTAGAGATAGCTTTGAATGATTTGCTTTCCAAGAAGATGAAGGTTGTTGGTTTATGCAGGACGGTGCACCAGCACATAATTCCAGAGTTGTCAGAGAATACCTGTTAGATTTCAGAAAGATGTATTGGCACTCATGCAAATTTACTGTGGCCAGCCCGTTCTCCAGATATAATACCTTTGGATTTTTTTCTTTGGGGATACATTAAAAATTACATTTATGGAAACGATATTGAAAACGAAGAAATTTTACAGAGATTAGTTCTCGAAGCGTTTGCTAGTATTACCCCTCAAATGCTGAAGAATGTTTTAGATGCTACAGTTAGAAGATGCTATTTATGTTTAGAGAATAACGGGAATCTTTTTGAACATATTTTGTGAGTTTATTAACCATTAAAATAAATTTGTTTTTTATTTGTCTATTATTTAAAATTACAAAACATAATTTTATAATAATTTTACGGTTTTCTAATGTTTCTAGTATTAGTTTTAACTGTACGTTTTCGATGTTTTACATTGAATATGAATTTTCTCATTCGAAACGCATCAAAAATATAAAGTGTGACATATCGTTGAATTCAGAATGAAGGAGAGAATTTAAATATGGCAAAAATAATGTTTTCGTGTATTTAAAAAAATAAAGTTGATGATGGTTGCTAACAAACGAAACGTTGTATCAAAAATTGAATAACAGCATTAAGTAGAGCTAGAAAAGTGGCAATGAAAATATGCTCTTCTTTTCTTGATAGCTCTTCAAATAAGGTCAGAAAAAAATAAAAACGTAAATCAGAAAATTCAATTTTTTTCAAATATCTCAAAAACTAAAAGAGATATTCGAGTTCTACAAAGACCATAAATACATCCTCTTAAATGCGTAACTTTTGTTCCATTTAACCGCCCTTCCATCTCTTACCGTTTCCGAGTATATATATATATATATATATATATATATATATATATATATATACATATATATTATAAATATATCAAAATCCTTCTTGCAATAGTGATACAAGTAGATAATGTGTCATATTTACTAAGACTGCAACATTTAAAAATAAGATAAAGTACATACCGGTTCACATGGTCCCAGACAGTATTTTACATTACACTGGAAAATCACACCATATGATTCAGTAAATCTAAATGCTTCATAAATAGATTGCAACGAGTTTCCATCTGGCGCGAATCCTGGGAAAATACTTGGATCAACAGGACAACCTTCATCATCAATAATTTGGAAAGTGCTCTTAGAATCTTTAGCCATTGCTACACAGCTGCGTGCGAATATACCATAAGGTGCTACAACAAATTAGCATTATTATTTCCTGTAATATTTCAGTTTATTCTAAATTTTCCTACATATTTTTAACTTAAATTCAAATATCAGGGAATCTAATCTAATTTGGAAGGCTAATTGATAATAAAATGCCTGATTTAACAGTTGCGAAAAATGTATTTTACATTGTACGAAAACACAATGTTGCGCGTACGGATAATTTAATTTTAGTTTGAGCATTTCACCGCTATTCATTATAGCTTTCATATTATTGCCAAAGTCAATATTGTTAACAGGATTGCAACGTGAGCCATCACACAAGCGTTAATCTGTACTAATGGAATTTACATGCCAAATTATACATAAAATACATTGATTGTAATAAAAGAAATAATGTATTAATGACTTACTATCTTCCGGAATTTCAATTCTAAATGTAAGTTTGTCACCAATTCGTACAGTTTCTACTTCCCTAGATCTACTGTCCAATATACGAATTCTTGGTGGTGGGGCTTCAGGCGCGGATGTGATGCTAATCATTTCTGGATCCCTAAGGGAAAAAATACATTGCATTTAATATAATTTAAAACAGAATTTCAATATTTTAGCTAATACGTTCTTCCACTTTAGCGGTTAGTTCAATAAGAATGTATTTAAATAAAACCTATACAAACAAAACTGGATAATGTGGAATCACAGATAAAAGAGTGCGAGAGATTAGTTTAGATGAATACTGTTGAAAAACCGAAAATCTAAATTTTTAACCATGATATGAATATTATTCTTAACGTTCATGCATATTGTTAATAGATTTTAAATTAATTAAGTGAATTATGTTTTGGTATATCAGCAGTGATTAAAAATCTTTGCGGTATAACGGTAGGTGTAGGTGATGTTTGTAATAACTGATTGAACGATGCTAATTGTACTGACTAGTTAGATTAACTGAAAATTTTAATTGAAAGAGTTCATTGTGTAATTAGCAATTCTAAATCTACAATAACATGGGGATTTTTCATATTTAAATTTAACAAAGCAGGAGGTGGTATATGGTGATCTATACGAATTCGCTAAATTTGTACCGAATCAAAGAATAATAAAGTATAAGATTTACTTTTAATATTTTGCACGTATCATAAATTAAATACTGTTTTACGTTACGAACACATATTGCGATTTGTGGTAAAATTATAAGAAAAAAATTGGCATTTTTAAATAACAATAAGCGAAATCTATTTCTTTGTAAGTTTTGACTGGGTCGTTTATTAGAATGTCAAGTTTCTATGTGTGAATGTTTTTATTATTTCAAATTAAAGTTTTTCACCTACATCATAACTTGATTAAATTTTTAAAATTTGTTATTTCATTATGACATTTTTCACTGCTGGCCTTCGTCCGTTGGAGCCGTTCTAATTTTCCATCTTTAAAGCAGATTAATAATATTCATCTCATTAAAGATCTAGTTATTTTTTATTAAACTAAAATTAGATTTCATAGTTGACTTTTAAATACGTTTATCAATCTGCGTTTTCATATTTCAATTAATTTTACTGAAGACAATAATTGTAACTGTTAACGAAACGTATTAATTTGTATAAAAGTTAATAAAAAATACACGACTGAATAATCAAAATACAAGTATTTTAATCGCAATATTATGGTTTAACAATACCCAAAACATCTCGTTTAAAATAACTCCAGAATCAGCCATATTTTATAATTCCAGTGAAATTAAGGAAATTCCAGTGTATTATGTTTCAGATATTTTCCCGGTTTACAACCAAAGCACTTGAAGCGTAAGAAGGTTGCATTGCATTGCGGGAAGTGCGTGAAAACTGTTAACATAGGAAGCATTTATTTTAATCATAAATACGGGCATCAAAAGTATTACTCCACGCGCGGGAAGTTGAAGTTGCGTGTTTGGGAGAGTGCTGTATCTTGGGCACGCATGTATTTCGGCCCATTCGCTCATGCTCACTCGTTTAATGTTTCAATGGTAATATTAAAGTTTCTTGCAAATGGTGACGGTGGTTTTGTTTAGCGTTTGCAAGTGGTATGAATTTTGTCAAGTTGCTTAATGTAGCTTGAGAGTTTTTTTAACAATTGTAATTTCTGTTGAAATATAACATAACATGTTTTTTATCAATAAATAGGTAAATGTGCGCCTGGTGAAACCTGTACCTTGGACCATATATATATATATATATATATATATATATATATATATATATATATATATATATATATATATATTCTGTACCATGGACCGGTCCAAGAACGGTATTTAAGGTCTATTTTATTTGCGTTCATATATTTTTCTTTGTTTTTTAAAACTTATTTGAAACGCTAATTTTTTAACATTAAAAATTAACCATACAACACAGAACACAGGAGGTAAACGAACACCGATAAATCAGAATAATATTGCATGTGCTGTTAGTAAAGCTCTACATAAATATCTCTCTACACGCGTAGCTTCTCGTACATATGTCTCTAAAACAACACTGATGAGACGCCTGATCAAACACAGAAAATGGAAGGCGCTAAAGAATATTAGTGTCAAGCGAATAACAGTACGAAAAAGTTTTCTCGGATGAAATAAAAATAAATTTCCACCAACATGGGAACAACATAAAATAGCTGGGAATGCATGGTTAAGATATTTCCTTAAACGTTATAATCAACACTTATCTCCTCGAAAACCGGAACCTAGAGGTTTCGCTCGATCAATGTATTTTAAAAACCTAATGTTGCATTTTTTGAAAATTCCAAAAACGTTCTGTCCGGCTTCCCAACCGTTCACGAGCCGCCTAAAATAATTGGAAAAGGAATTTTCGGCAATAAATGCTTCTGGAAACAACATTCCGCCCTTAATGATTTTCCCGATAGTGAATTTCAAAACGCATATGATAAAAGGAGCTCCATTAGGTATTAGCGGAGTTAATTCATCAGGTTGGTCCAAGGTTGGTTCTAGAACATTTAAAGAGCACATAAACTCAGTTATTTTACTTCTAAACAATCACGACAGCCATGTCAAGATACCTGTTATTTGAGTTTTGCAAAAATTATGGAATAATTCTCCTAAATTTTCACCCACACACTAGTCATAAGATGCAACAATTGGATCGAATTGTTTTCGGTCCAATGAAAACATATTACGACACAGCCTGCAGTGAATGAATGCTGATACATTCAGGACAGCCAATAACCATGACATGACATTACAGAGCTTGTTGGAAAAACATTCCCAAAAGCTTTTTGTCAATTAAATATTTAAAAAGGTTTTGAGGTATCTGGAATATATTCGGTAATTCAAAATATATTTGAAGCAGATGAATCTTACGTCACAGACGGTACAGACCGAAAAAGATAACAGCATTGTAATTAGTCAGCCCCACCTTGACGTTCTTGGTACTTTCTCCGAACATCTTCCAATTCATAGTACTTCAAATGTGGCACAATCTGATAACGCTGATTTAGAAAGTAACGCGACCACTAGTTTCTCAAATAATATTAGCCAGAGCAAGAAATCAACTGATGCGAATACTCCGTGCATTCCCATCACCCCTGAAATGTTACGACCGTATCCTAAAGCGCCACCCCGTAAAAAGGCTGCCGGAGGAAGACGCAGGGGCAAATTCCCTAATTTAACAGGAATTCCAGAAAAAAATGGAAATTGCAGCGTTAAAAAAATAAAACAAAAGTGAAACCGAATGCTATTAAAAACACAAAACGACAAGTGTTCGAGAATTTAGTGCAAAAGTTTTCAGCAAAAAGAGTATTATCTTTTTCCCACAAGATCAGGAAAGTTTTATTGAGCATTGAATCAGAAAATGAGAATATGTTGGTTAGTAGTGGGAGATGCGGTGAGGATGGAACATAGAAGGAAGAGATTGAAAGACAACAAAACAGATCATTTTGAGGTCACTGATATAAGAATTGGCGATTTTGTGTTAGTGAAAGGTCCGGAAAAAGGAAGCATCTATTGTTACGTTCCTGAAATTTTGACTTTAGACAACGATGAAAGTGACCTTAAAGACACTGACAATTTTTTAAATGATGTTACCACAACCTTCAGTTTTCTTACAGAAGACGTAATTACCAAATTATTGCTTCTGAATATGTTTTAAGTTACGTTATTTACGTTATTTTCAACGTACCAGACCAATCTATACCTTGGTCCATTTTATATGATTTTAAATAAGTTGAACTTTCTTGATGAACGCCAAGAAAGCGGTCTAGTAGGTATTTAACAAACTAACAAACAAACATTTGCTAATACTACACTAAAAAGTAAAAAGGGCCACCTTCAGGAATAATATTATGTTGGACCAATAGTCAAAATGGTAATTATTTATTCACTAGTATTTAAAGTATTTGATGTGATTGAACAACAATGTAGGGAAATTATGAAAATCTATTAGTCCATTTTCTTCAAAAAGAGTATTAAGTATTGTCAACGTTTTTGGTGGAGGATACCTCCTTATAATAGCGGCCTCCACTTAGGGAGTACCAATTGTAGTATTAGTAAATGTTTATTTCTATTCTTTTAATGCCTACTTGATTTAACTTGATCAAAAAATGTTTTTCTTAAAGCTTTCAAGAAATATTGTTCAATAAGTACCATCTACAAAGAGCCATATCTCTCTTAGAAAGCATTTCGTGAAAAAGATGTATAAGAGTAGGTATTCATGATGGCTTTGTGTCTCGATATTAAACTACCAGCTTTCTTTTATGAAATATCTTGTATATTCAATACCATATTTATCACTTACCTAATGGGCATCATTCCGAAGGTAATATTTTTAGAAGACATGTCGTATGTGCATTTTACTTTATAAATTTTATCTGCTTTAGTCATTACGACACTGTGATGTTGTAAAACAACTGTGTTACTATAAACTCCAGTCTAAAAATTAAAATAAATAAATCAAAATATGATATTAAACAAAACAATTAAAAGTACTTACAACTGATTGAGTGTTGCAATCTTGTCCAGTCATTGTTAAATCAAGCCTAAACAAATCGCTGTTAAGTACATCAACATTGCATGTTTCTGATCGTCCTAATGCATAAATTCTTCCATTGAAAGGTTTGTTAGTTCTTACTTGTACAGCAATTCTGGTGTCTTTGCAGTTAACAGACACTAAAAAGGAAAAAAAAAATTAATTTTTTAAATCTGTTAGTAAATGTAAATTACCATCGTAACAAGTTCCAGTCTTATCGCAGTTAACATCGTTCCTTGTTAAGTTATTGAGAGTCGGATCTTCTGTAGCTTCGAATACAACGGGAAGATTATCTGGTGACTGGCTTACAGCAGGTGACAGTTCTAAAAGAATATCGTATTAGATCTGAATGTATTAACAGTTATTAAATTCGTACTTTCGCATGCGTTTTCAAAGTATGTTCCTATACGTTCACCATCATCAAGTAGTGGCCTTTCCGCATTTAAATATGTGCTAGGTCCATCAGGAAGAGTTTTATGATCTAAATGGAATAGTTGACAATTGTATTGTGAACCAATAGGTGCACCTCTATATAAAAATGATCTACACAAAAATTCGTTTTCAATTTCGCATGCAAGTCTACATGCAGCTTCGCTTGTTACTTGAAGTTCCTTATCTGTGTAATAATGCAAGCCTGCATATTGAGCTACTTTATCATCCGCAACTCCTATTCTAGGAATTTGATATATACGGTTTCCTTTACAAGCTTGACTTCCTTTAAGACACAAATTTTCAAAGTAGTCTACTCCTTGTGCGTCTACGAATTGTACAAATTGCCCTGTTGTTCGTCTATCTGAATCGCTTAGTTGACATTGTAGTGAGACGTAATTGTATTCTACGGAGCGGCATGTGAATCGATGCTGAAACAAATATTATCTTAATAAAACGAGTACTTTGATTTGCAGATGTCTAATTTAAATGAAATTTGTTAGCAAGTTGTACATTACCTTTAGCTTGCAACACAAGAAAAAACGGAAACCAAAATTTCATTGCAACGTTTGATGAATGAGTGATAAATATTTAAAAATAAAACAAAGAAATATTTTACCGTAAAACTTTAGATTTGAGGAAAATAACTGAAAAAAGGAACAAACTCTTTTATATAGTTTTCTAAACATAATTAAAAGTAAGTAAACATATTAAGGATAAAAAAATTAAGTCTCCTGTGTTATTCATTCACAAAAGGAATTCATTAGTACGTTAGAATTATAGCAATTAAAAATTTTCCTAATAATTGTTGAACATATTTTCAAACGAGAAGCGATTAATTATGAAATACCCTCCAGCACTTAAAACAGTTTAAAGAAAGGATATTTTAATTACAAACTCGTTCTGAAAACGTTTGCGTTATTCAATTAACTTTAAGTTGGTTAATCCCTATTCAAAATATTATATTCACTTCATTTTTATTTTTTATTTGGTTTTTAAAGTTATAATAGTTTTAAAGTCCGATTAATTCATTTTCGGATGTGATGCACGACGGTATTTCAAATTTGTCCTGCACGATGCGCTTTCTCAAAGAGTTTTCATATTCGCATGTTGGTTAAAGCCATGAACAATTGCGAATTGAATGTGTCAATACTGTCAGTTCTATCTTTATTCTATCAATATATCTGTGGTTAATGATGCCATCTTGCACTGTTTTAACGTCAGGTGCGTCAGAGACTTTAAGAACAGTTTAAACTGTTTCTGGAGATTTAAATTTTAGTGTGGGTAGTGCTGAGACTATTGTTGGTGAGAAGCTAAATATTGTAAAGTTAGCGGCAAATGCGTTTCAAAGCAACTTTCTATGGAACAACTACATATACGAGTCCAAAGCACAAAACTTTGAATTGCATGTTGATTTCCTTGAGAAAAAATGAAAATAGTTATTATACTGCATTTCTTTGCAAAGTTAACTTGACTATACGGACCAACGACCTCAACAACAAATACGCCATTTTTTGAACGACAAAAGCTCACTCCACCTTCATATAGCTCAATCTTGGCTCCATGCGATTATCATCTATCTGAGGTCATGTGAGATTTTGGATCGCATGAAATGCAACTCTAATTCAGATATGACCTATACGGTGCAAATCTGGCCACGTCGTCAACCAAAATTATTCCTTGAGAGAGTACGCAATCTCAAAGAGCAATAGGATCAATGTATTTAAAGAGAATTTATTATTTCGCCCTCGTATAAATACCTGATCAATTGACAGATTTTTCTTTTAGTTATAAAGTATGCTTTATATCAAGTTTACTACAATTTTATTTCCTTATAAAATTACATTTCACAGAATTCAAATTCATTAGTAACTAATTAAATATCTGAATCTATATATATATATATATATATATATATATATATATATATATATATATATATATATATATATATATTAGAGATATCAAAACCAATTTTGGTGTGGTAATACACGATCATTGGACCTACATTCTAAAAATATTTAGGTATATACAGGGTGATTGACAAAAATATGCCAACACAAACCTGTGGTTTTTTTGCATTTTTGGATTCACTGTTACATTTAGAATAAAAGTATAGAAATTTGTACTTGTATCACTAACCGTTCTACAGATACCGTCACTTTAGTACCAAAATAGAGTTAACTTTGGAACCACGATGCGAGCGTTGTCACCACGATATTGTAAATCTGTTTATACCACCGACTATTAATAGTAGTCTGCTAATAAACAAACTGGGAAATTTTTCGAAAACATGTAAAACTATACAGAATGATTAACTTACGCGAAATGTAATTTTTCTCAATTTTTTCAAATGCAACACTATGTATATTTTTTCAAATTTCGATTCCCCGTGAAAAATAGATACTAATTGATAATAGGTTTCATAGCCATAAGACGGACCTTTCTTGAGATATTGACGCTTTCACGTAAAAATATTCTAAAATACAAATTTACAATGACAATAGAATTCAACAAAATAAATCAGGTAGGCTAGCCGCTCGTAATAAAGAGGAACAATTGCATCTATTGTTTTGACGTTTGTATAATCATTAAAATATTATTCCATTAGTTTGTGTGATTTTGGATTGTCGTTTAGTCAATTTTTGTGTAAAATGAATTTTACCAAGGAAGAAATGGTTGATATGATCTTTATTTACGACGAAGCTCAAAGAAACGCTTTGCTGGCTACCCGTTTGTATTGTGAACGATATCCAGACAGAATATAGCAGCGGGAAGAATCGTTTATGAATGTAGCTGAGAGATTTATAAATTCTGGAAGTGTGTGTAACCCCAAGCGCGCAAAAACAAGCCCAAATGAAGAAATTTAGTTTCAAGTTGTGGCATCTCTTATAGAAAATCCGCAAATTAGTACTAGAGAGCTAAGTGCACACCTACACCGAAATAGAAATACAGTTCGCAGCTGTATGAAAAAAAAAAAACATATTGCATCCTTATCACATCGAGCAACAAGCTTTAAGTGAAATAGATTTTCAAAATCGTGTATCTTTCTGCCAATGGGTAACTACTAAAGTCAATGAAGAACCCAATTTTGTTAATAACATTCTATTTACGGATGAGGCAGCTTTCACAATAATGGCAATATTAATACACATAACTATCATCACCATTCAGATACTAATCCACACATCTTAAGAGTTTTTGATCACCAGAATCGATGGTCAGTTAATGTGTGGGGTGGTATAATAAATTTTAATGTGGTTAGTCCTTTTTTCTTCGATGGGAGTCTTACTGGAGAAAGATATTTACAGTTTTTGGAAAATGATTTACCCGAGCTTTTAGAAAATATCGAGGTAGATAACATTCGTGCGATGTGGTTTCAACTGGATGGCGCCCCTCCACAGTATGCAATCAACGTTAGGCAATGTCTCGATAAAAATTATCCAATGAGGTGAAAAGGACGAGGTGGTGTGCAAAACTGGCCAGCCAGATCACCGGATCCTACACCCCTTGATTTCTTTCTTTCGAGCTACGTTAAAGAAAAAGTTTACTAACATCCTCCCACCACAAGCGAAGATATGAAAAATAGAATTAGAGCTCCGTTTCAATCCATTTCGCCTCTAATGTTGTTGCGAGTGAATCTTTCGTCTACCGAGCGAATTGCAAACTGTTTAGCTAGGCGTGTTCAGCATTTTGAACATTTAATTTGAATTTATGGTTTTATTCGTTTATATTATATATATATATATATATATATAATGGTGTGTACTTACGGAGGTTGCTTTAACTATTAAAGATATCAAAACCAATTTTGGTGTGGTAATACACGATCATTAGACCTACATTCTAAAAATATTTAGGTATATACAGGGTGATTTACAAAAATATGCCAACACAAATCTGTGTTTTTTTGCATTTTTGGATTCACTGTTACATTTAGAATAAAAGTAGAATAAAGTGTAGAGATCTAAGTGCACACCTAGACCGAAATAGAAATACAGTTCGCAGCTGTATTTAAAAAAACAAATTGCATCCTTATCACATCAATGACCCTAAGTATTTTTAGAATATAGGCCCAATGATCGTGTACTACCACACCAAAATTGGTTTTGATATCTCTAATAGTTAAAAAAAAATCCTCCGTCCACACAGTTGACATCCACCCTGTATACCGTGGGTCCGTTCTGAAACCCGAACATAGGGATTCAACATTGGAATGAACGTTTGTGCAGATTGCTGCTCGCCAATTCAACCGACAGAAAAGCTAATGGTATCAATAAAGATAAAGTGATTGCACATCCAAAGGTACTAATTACAAGACTAAAAATTAAATATTTAGTTTAAAACACTAAAACAGTAATTGATTGTTAAAATATGATATGCCTTGATTTCCAATTAGTTTCAAATGTGTTGCAATGAAGAAAGAATTTTCATGGTAAAATTTTTTACAGTGGTGTTAGCTTACGGAGGTCTTAGAGATTTGTTTGACGTTAAGTTTGATAACAGACCTATAATGTTTTTAAGTACAATTCACCATTATGTGCAGATATTTGAGGGATTTGGAAATATTTCTGTCGAATCAGAATCTAGGGGTGGCAAATAACATTTTTTTATCGTTAAAACACAAATAATTATATCGCAGGAAATCGACAAGTATAATTAGTTGATCGCACTGAAGAACGTGTTTTGGCAACAGTGAACTTGGACCCGACAATTAGTGTAAGACAAATTGCTGTTGAAGTAGGTTTATCTAAAACAAGGATGTGGGACATACTTAGAAAGCACAAATATCACCCCTACAAGGTCCACCGTCACCAAGAGATTTTCGATTTTGACGAGGAGCGGAGGAGTGTATTCTGTGGAGAAATAATAGAGCGCTCTAATGCTGATCGTCGCTTTTTGTCTACACTTTGTTTTACAGACGAGTGTACTTTTACACTCAATAACGAACCAAATGTTCAAAACATTCGCTATTAGGTCCAAGAAAATTCGCGAGTGAATATCAGTACGCGAACTCAGTATCCTCAAATAATTAATATCTGGGCTGGAATTTATAATATTATTGGTCCGTTTGAAATTTAAATTCAGGAACTTATTTAGAATTATTAGTAACCAAAGTAACCATTAGAAGAGGTGGCAGGAGAATATCCTGCACATTTTGGTTTAGATGTTGGAAATTTTTTGAATGATTCGTTTCCTAATCGTTGGATAGGTAGAGGTGGTGCTATAAATTGGCCTTCCGCATCTCCTGATTTAGAACCCTTGCTATTTCTTCCTCAAATCAAAATTTATAAAACGAGTCATCCAGATATCAATTCCTTGCGGAAGGCAATAGAAAACAAGTGCCGGTTAATTACCGAAAGACAATTAGCTAACGTTAGAAGAGGTTTTTATAATAGACTAGCGGTACCCGTCGCGCGTTGCTACGATTTCAGAATGGGGGGGGGGGCGATATTAAAATTTTGTGATACACGTGTCTCATAATTTTAATTGAAGAGTATGTTTACCAATTTTCGAGTCAATCGACCCATAGAATAAAAAGCTTCACAAAAAAATTCAACCCCCATTTCACCCTACTAGGGGCGGAATTGCGAAAAACCTTGATTGATAAATACCGACCGATGCAGTTGTTAAATGACATTTGCGGCAAGTTTAAATAGTCGGTAAGTTTTCTTAAATTTTTCAATTTTCTTAATTTTTCTTTCTGTAAGAACCTTCTACAAAGTATTATAAAACCTAAAAAAAAACCAATGAAATCTGTAAAGTCGTTCTCAAGTTATGGCGTTACCAAGGAAAATTATATAATATTGTTTGTTTCAAAACGGGGGTTTGTTTGAATATTTATAGTAATTTTATTTTTCTTTGTCTTTCTTTCGATTTTACAATAAAGTTTAAAAACTCTAATTTTATAATTTAGTATTTTAAACTACATAATTGCGTCTTTTGAATTAATTAGTTTCAATTTTTTGATTCATACCATTTAACTTTTTTGAAAATTCTTTCTTCATTACAGTAGTTATTCATTTTGAAGTTAAGAACATGGACCACAATATCAATCAACGCTAAATACTTTTTAAAATTATTTTACGTATTTGAAACAAATTGAAAATCAAGGCATATCATGTTCAAAAAACGCCAATTACTTATTTAGTGTTTTAAACACTTCATCTTTTAGTCTTCTAATTAGTACCTTTGGATGTACAATCGCTTTACCTTTTGATTGATACAATTACCTTTTCTGTTGATGTATTGACGAGCAGGAATATGCAAAAACGTTGATTCCAATGTTAAATCCTATGTTCGTTTGAGATCATATATATATATATATATATATATATATATATATATATATATATATATATATATATATATATATATAACACACAATATATATATATATATATATATATATATATATATATATTTTCCGTTTTGGTGGTGATTCCACTTGAGCTTTTTTTGTTATGTCTCGTCAATACTGTTTGCATTCTTTCTATTTCTCTCTAAATTTTATTAATTTTAAAAATTATTTTCATTTACTGAAGAAGATGACTACAAATGTTATCGTAATTGTTAACGAAAATATGTTTACACATGTTCCTATGAGGTTGATCGTTAATTAGACACTGAAAACAATTGAACAAACACTTGAGTTGCACCGTAGGAATTTTTTTGCTGCCAAAAAAATTGCAAAGAACATAATTCATTTATAATTCTTATATGCTAAAGATTTATATGCCGATATTTTGATGTATTTGAAATATTTTTTTTTTTTTTTATGATTGTGGACCTGAACAGGCTAAATAAGGCCTATCGTGCTAAAGCACTCAGGAACACTTAGGAGGATGGATAGAGGGATAATGAATTGCCAATAGATGCCTATGAACAGCTACCTTAAATTTTCTCATATTATAAGTGAGAGGAAAACAGGAACTAGGGAGATCATTCCAGAGTTTAGAAGCCGTGTAGAAAAATGTGGATTGCGCCCGTTTGGTACGACAAGTAGAGATTTGTACTGCATACTGATGATGTGAATGAGCGAACCGAGTGTTTCTCGCAAAGATAGCCGGAGATGGTAACAAAGAATGTAATTCACCAGCACAATAGCCGTTGTAATAACGATAATACAAAGAAAGAACTGAAACTATCCTTCTATGCTCAAGGGACTGTATGTGAGAAGTTAAGGACGGGTCATTTATAAGCCTAATCGCTCTCTTTTGAATACGATCAACGATATCGAGAGCGTATTGGGGAGCACTAACCCAAAGGTGAGAATTATATTCCAGATGAGGCCGAATTTGGGCCTTATACAGCAAAAAGGAGTTGTCGAGAGGTAAAGTACTGCTTAGATCTGTACAAAAGCCTATTTTACGAGCAGCTGTTTTGGTAGCTGACAGAAGATGGTCAACCCATGAGATTTGAAGATACAGTCACACCCAACAGAGTAATAGAGTCTGAAAACTTAAGAACTGAGCCATTCATACTTACAACAGGAAATGATCGATCTTTTTGGCGGACATAAGGCAACACTGAGTTTTGTTAGCATTAAATTTAACTAGATTATTGCTTCCCATTCGAGAATACGTTGAATGTCTTTGTTGATTGAATTTGCCATTTCAGCTTTAATTTCTTGATTTGACATAGAAGGTGGATTATCACTATGAGTAGACTGAGATGAACTACAGTGAAGAGTGCTATCGTCAGCAAAGCAATGGATGGGGTTAGTTGTTGAAGAAATAAGGTCGTTTATGTACAGCAGAAAAGTGTAGGCGCTGTAACGGATCCCTGTGGTACGCCCGCGTTAATGCTAACTTCTTTTGAAAAAAAGCCATCAACTACGACACGTATTCGTCTTTTATCAAGGAAACTAGAAACCCAGTTGATGAGCGTATCATTTAACCCAAACGAGGTGAGTTTG
This sequence comes from Vesta saturnalis, assembly GCA_036346205.1. Classification (NCBI taxonomy): domain Eukaryota; kingdom Metazoa; phylum Arthropoda; class Insecta; order Coleoptera; family Lampyridae; genus Vesta; species Vesta saturnalis. The sequence goes on along the minus strand of JARFJB010002017.1, from coordinate 768,643 downwards.
GCAAGTAAACACTTATGCCAAACTTGGTCAAATGCCTTTGAGATATCTAAAGCGACTACAACTGTTTCACCGGACTGCTCTACTGTATTGTTCCAAACTTGGGTCACATATGAAAGAAGATCGCCTGTTGAACGACTTTGCCTAAAACCATATTGGTGGTCACTAAGGAGTTTGTTAGTTTCAAGGAACGTGAGCAGTTGCTGATTGATGGCTTTTTCCATGATTTTAGACAAAATGGAAGTGATGGCAATTGGTCTGTAATTTGAGGGATCGGTCTTATCACCTTTTTTGGGAATAGGTTGAACATTTGCTAACTTCCATGATGAAGGGAATTCCCCAGAAGATATAGAGATCGTATAGAGAAATATGTAGCTGTTTTAGAAATATTTGATAAAAACTAAAAACTGCGCCTAATAGGCCCCCTTCTCCGTCACTGAATTTCACTCAAAACCGAATCGGTCGCAGAAGAAATGAAATCAAGCTTAAATATAAAATTTCTAGCATGTACGCTTGATCACTTATTGTGGCTATTAAAATACAGTCTTACTTGGTAAGAAATGATAAATAAATGAATTCGACTCAAGTACGAAAAAAGTACTCAGGATTAATCCTGATGACGGAAGCACCGTCCGCTCCCAAAACGTCGCGTTAACAAAATAAACATTGTGAAAATAGGCCGATCAACTCAACTAAAGTGTTTCTATTAAGTTCAACAGTCACACCTTTAAAAAAGATAAAAAATATGTCTGTCCCCATACAACCAGTCCTTGTAAATCCATTATCTACAACAGCCATCCATTCATATAAATACTGCCATGTTTTCACATCTAAAACCAGAAGTGGTTCTTCTAACATGCTTAGCAGTTGATTCTTCGATTAAAACAGATTAATGCACTTCTTTCTGGCATATTCCAAGTTCTGAGTTTTAAAACACATTGTGACGTTTCTTTCTTTATACCTGATGTAAACGGCGTTTTAGGATTATTTTTCCTAACTAATTCTCATATTAATTCGGGCAGTTGCTTTCTATTCAGACCCTATGCCTATTCATCAATGTTTTGAAACCGTTTGCTAAATCCGATTCAACTCCTGAAACAACCACTCAAAGAGCAATGGGATGAATGTATCTTAAAGAGAAGTTATTATTTCGGCCTCGTATAATGTTTGATTGATTGATTTTTCTTTTAGCTATAAGATATGTTTAATATCAAGTTTTCTACAATATCTTTATTCTATTATAAAATTATATTTGTTAGAATCGTGGATGTTAACATACAGCCACATACACACATGCGCACGCACGCACCCACTCACACACACACACACACACACACACACACACACACACACACACACACACACACACACACACACACACACACACACACACAAACTAACAAATTTTTCTTATTATAAACCGGTAATCCCTATTTAGAGATTTTTAAGTTTATTTTTTAAGTAGTATACTTGAGTGAGTGTTTAATATAATAAGTTTTAATATTCAGTTATACAGTGCGTTCGTAAAGTAGCGGATAAATTCAATTAAAATTCGAATGGGAGTTTAGGAAAAACCGCTGGATTCGTCGATTTTTATTTTCATTTTAGAATTTTTTACGTAAAAGTGAAATATACACAGTGCGTCAAGAAAAAGATATGGACGTCATCGACATTTTTTTAATGTCAAACCTCATTTTTTATTGCAGAATTAGAAAGGGTACATCTTTTTACGTACGACAAGGTAAGATATGGATGACGTTAATACAGGGTGTCATAAACTTGCGTCCACGGGCGATACCTCCCTTATTTGATGGAACAGGAGAACAAAATTTCGAAGTGTAGTAGAAAGAACTGAGGCGCACTTTAAAATTATTCTATGTTATATAGGGTGTGCCATTTATACAGGGTGAACCAAACATAGATTTTTTAAATGTATGTTATTTCAAATTTTGATTCAGTTCACTTCGGCCATTCTTTCAATATAAGGTTTGATTACGTTACACAGGGCAGTTTTGAAGATGTGGTCATTTTGAAGAAAAGATCGTACCTAAATGGATACCATGTATCATTTCTAATAAGAAATATTCAAATGATTTTTTTAATAAAATATATTTTGAAACACAGACAATTTTTGGGGTTAGGCCTAATTTCGTTGTAAAATGACTCCATTAATTTAAATTAAATGTTCGAATTGGCACTGTTAACAATCGGACAATAAGCCAAGGTGTCGAGTATACTTTACTCTTCAAGTATCCCCCACCAGAAGTAATCTAGAGCGTTTAAATCTGGACAATCTGGCTGACCACTCAATTGTCCCTTTTCTACCTATCTACCGATTTGGAAAAACTTCATACAAATAAGCGCGAACAGGTAAAGCGTAGTGTGGTGGCGCTTCATCTTGTTGAAAAAAGAGGTCACGGTGATGTATATCGGGCTCTTCTAAATCCTGGATACAACGCTATTACAGCGTGGATGAGGTCGTTTTAAAGAAATCTAAATATCTTGCACCAGTGAGAGTGTCCTCGAAGAAGTAAGGACCTATAACTTTTCCGTCAAGTATGCCCCACCAAACGTCCAATTTTTGAGGGTTTTGGGTGTGACATTCCGTGAACCAATGAGGATTTTCGGTTGCCCAATAACGAGAATTTTGTCTGTTCACACGGCCGTTTAAAGCAAATGTTACTTCGTCGGAAAAATTATTCTTTTTACAAAATTGGAGTTACCATAACATAATTGTTGCATTTTTTTCGCAAAATTCACTTCGAGAACAAAATTATCGTCCGACAGCTCGTGAAGTAAGCATATCTTGTAGGGATGGAACTTCTCTCTTTTCAACACTTTAGGCACAGTAATATTATTAGCAGTGTCCGTAATGGTGGTATTAGAATTATCTTGCACTACTAATACAATGTTCAACTGATCTTCTTCACTTATTGAGTTTCGACCAGATTTTCTCATACCCCGGACATGTCCAAATTTCCGAAATTTCATCTCAACTCTGCTCATCATGGTTTGGCTAATGGCCGGTTGATCAGGGTGAGTTGCATTAAACAACGCGACCACTTCTGATTGAGTGCGCGACCTATCTACGAAACCAAGCATTAATTGGATTTCAATTCTTTTACGTTCGCTTAATTTTCTCATATTTCACAAAATAACGGTAAAGTAGTTACTAGATAAACTTACGATAACATTGTTTCGCCTATCAAAAAACCAAACACAAGTTGTTAACGTGCAAATAATTAAAATAATTTTAACAAGATGTACAATTTAACGTTTTCTTACATTAATAATGAAATTTTTTGATTTTTAATGTTTACGATAATATTTATTCAATATTTACTTCTCATCGTCCATATTTACCTTGTCGGACGTAAAAACACTTTCTAATTCTGCAATAAAAAATGGGGGCTGATATTTACAAAAAATGTCGATGACGTTAAATCTTTTTCTTGATACGCCCTGATATTTCACTTTTACGTAAAAAAATTCTAAATTGAAAATATAAATCGACGGGTTCGAGTGTTTTCTTCCTAAACTCCCATTTGCATTTTAATTGAATTTATCCGCTACTTTACGAACGCATTTTGGGAGAAACCCAGCGGCGGAGAGTGAGTGGTTTATTAGGAGCAGTTTTTGGTTTTTATCAAATATTTCTAAAACAGCTGCATATTTCAAAGATACAAAAAATACCTAAATATAGACCTTAAACATGTAGATTAATTATGTTGTATGCAATTTGGCAAAAATTCCTAAGGTAGAATATAAGTGTTAGGTAGTTTAAAAATTTTTGTCATCCTAAATTTTATTTTACATAAGAAACTTATTTTTCCTCTATCATCAAAAATAGGTAATATTGAAAAAAAGATCAATTTGGTAAGAAATAATATTCCAATTCTAGTAAATTTTGAGTTGTGAGTGTTCATAGTTACATGGAAAAGCTATATGGATTTAAAACACCCTTAAACTAGTGTGAATTCCGCCACTGAGACCATGTAAATGTTCTGTTTAATACATTTTAACAAGTATGGTGGGCGAAAGACAGAATCTTCTAAAAAAAATCTTCCCGATTGTGAATCGGTTATTTTAAGTTCAATAAAAAATAGCTGTAGTTTTACTCCGCAACTCGCAAGCGATTGAAAGAATTAAATTGAATGTATTACAAGATACCTAATTACAACACTGACTGTCGTTTCTCAAACCATTAAAAAAAATTAAAAAAACATTCATTTGAAATTATTTATTAGCGTTATGTGACGTTGTACATTCCTTGTTTTGTATGAAAACACTTATAGTTAATGAAATGCTAAGAAAAATAGGTTTATAAAAATACAACATACTGTTAAACGTTAAGATTTAAACGTAATTAACAAAATAGTTGTCAAAAAATAATTGCGTTATTTATTTTTAACCTGAGTTTATTAAAAAAAGCATTAAATCATCTATGCCGTTTAGTAACACGTCAACGCTGTCGATGCCATGCTGTACTACCTTAGGCAAATTTATCAACCCGAACAAACAATTTTGTAATGATGGGAACACGTCCAAGTGCTGATCAGTTTAGAATCGTGTTAAGGTAATAATAAATAAATTGTATTTCACAGAACATTTAACCGTCACGTTTCAATCTACAGAAACGCCAAAAGGTACGGTTTCACAATTTGCTATGAATGTCGATTACCAATGATACAGTTCTTTTAATAAGTATTAATATAGGTATATCCTTACCTCATTTAAGCATGCAGCTAAACAAGCTTCCTTGGAGGATGTATATATAAGGGCATTATCAAGACCTCTTATCATCTTGTTAGGTATTCTTTCAAAAGACCACGGCCTAAGACATACATTTTCTGATCGTATCTGTATCTTTGTCATGTAATACAGATTCACTGATCTTTGCGGTGTTGCTGAGGGGTTATTGGCGGATGTTTCATTCTGCAGTTGGCATAGTGTATCTTGAATTGGTGCTAATGGATTAACTACAAAACTAAAAGCTGCCGCTTGACAATCGGCTTCTTCACGACACCATCCTTGACATTCATACAATGACAGATTTTTGACAGTATAGTATGTGTTCCCTCTATAGTCAAAATCCGTTAGTTTTTCAAATGCTGTTCTTCCTACAAAAGAAAATATATAATTAGTCTTGCTCATGCTGTAGTACATATTCAATGTGTATTATTTGTTGTCTTTTCACTCTTTTGTAAAATTTAATTACACTATAAAATTAAACGGTTTTTAAACTAGTATATAAACGTTTTAGAATAAAGAACCTTTTTGCCTGTTTTATACTGAAAAACATGGATTTTAATTAAAATGGTTTATCCCATATGTTTTCATTATATTGAAAAACATTTTTTGAAAGGATACAATTATACTACGAAACCATTTAGTCAACAAACAAAGGAAAATGGAGCACAGAATTAAAACAGTTTATCGATTTTATTGTCAGGATATACGTATTTAGTTTATGTTTCATCAAAATACATTAACGTACGTACGCCTTTTTCTAGTTCTGTAGTTAAATTGTTGATTAAATAAACACGAGATCAAATTAATAATGATGAAATAATAGTGATCCTATAACTTAAATGTTTCTTGAAAAAACATAAATTTCAAATTTTCGTTTTCGAGCAATAAACAGAAATCAAACACTTTTAGTGAAGAAATTATTACTTTATTTGGTTATTAGTACAATAACGCTTCACTTGATTCAGAAATATGATCGGTCGTACGTTTGTGAAAAATTGACTAATCGAGTTTCCTATAGTACGTACCAGAATATCAGAGTGTAATAAATCATTTTGACAGCGACAGGTCAGTGCGTACTTATTAAAGGCATACACTATAAGGTCTGTGAAATATAATGACTTTTCAGTTTTTTATGTGAGTATAAAATATTCAATAGATATTATTTTTGTCATTTATCACTCTATTGTAAAATTTAATTACACTATAAAATTAAACGGTTTTTAAAACTAGTATATAAACGTTTGTAGAATAAAGTAACCTTTTATGCCTGTTTTATACTGAAAACATGGATTTTAAATTTAAAATGGTTTATCCCATATGTTTTCATTAATATTGAAAAATACTTATTTTTGTGTAAAGGATACAATTATTACTAACGAACCATTTAGTCAAAAACCGTAGGAAAATGGACAGATTTAAATTTCAGTTTATCATTTTATTGTTACAGGATAATAGTTTAGTTTTAGGTTTCATCAAAAGACATTAACGTACGTACGCCTTTTTTAGTTTGTACGTTAAATTTGTTGATTAAATAAAGCACGATTTAAGACTAAGTAAATAATAAAAATGTGACTATAACGTTAAATGTTTCTTGAAATTAACAATAAAATTTCAAATTTTCGTTTTCGAGCAATAAACACAAATCAAACACTTTTAGTAAGAAATTAGTTACTTTATTTGGTTATAATCAGTACAAAAGTTACTTGATTCAGAAATATATCGGTCGTAACGTTTGTGGAAAATTGACTAATCGAGTTTCCTATAGTACGTACCAGAATATCAGAGTGTAATAAATCATTTTGAACGATCAGGTCAGTAGCAGTACTTATTAAAGGCATACACTATAAGGTCTGTGAAATATAATGACTTTTCAGTTTTTTATGTGAGTATAAAATATATTAAAAAAACATACTTGTAATTGTTTCTTTGTTTCTTTGTAAAGGTATGGGGCTGGATTAGTATACACGGACCTGGTGTGTGCTGGCGATTAGAGGAAAGTTTTAATGCCGATATTTACGTCAACATTTTAGAACACATAATTATTCCTTCTGTTGAGCAAATTTATCCTAATCATACTTTTATATATCAGTAAGATAATTGTTCAGTCCACACTGCGACTGCTGCAAGGAATTGGTTCTAAACGCAAAATGTGGAGTATTACCATAGCCTGTACACAGTTCAGATATAAATCCAATGGAAAATATTTGGGGAATAATTGTTAAAAAATATATAAAAGAAATTTTAAGCCGCAGAATTAAAATCAATTGCGGGAAACAATCGTGGAGTGCTGGGAAGATCGTAAACCTTATGTGATATCTAATATAATCCAATCTATAAAGTTATAGAATCAGATGATCAAATCACCTAATACTAAATTTTATTTGCAATAGTCTTCTATTCTAATTGTTGTTATTTTTTATTAAACGATTGAATGTAAATGACTGAATAAATAATTTCGTTTATCTGACACTAATCGCCAGTGATTTTCATTTTTGACCACCTCTGACGTTTGATAACGTTCAGCTCCAATAATCACGGCCGGTTTTGGGCAAACAGGATGACCTTTCTAATACTTGTATGCTTTCTCTTTGAGTACAACTGTACAAACTGTTTGAGATAGAATTAATACAAAGGTCATTTTGACTAATGCAGATAAAACATTATTGTACAGCATAGCAAGGATCGTCCGAAATTCCAATAAGTTTAGAAACTACTCATTTATTTATCTAATTATCGGTAAATTAGAAATATGACTTACTTAATGGGGGATGCAATTACCACATTTGTTATTTCAAAATAAGTACTTTGAAATGCTGAATTTTCTCCAGCAAACCGTTCGCTCTCTGGGAATGAAAAAATTATCATTCTGAATGTGCATAATGCCTTAAAAGTATCAAAATCCGACAAATAGTATAGAAAGTGTAGTAGAAAAAAATTGGGTTGATCATGTAATTAAGGAGGAACTTGATGTGATAATGGGAGAAACTATAGAAGTACAGAACGAAGCGGATGAGGATAATAAAGACTGATAAATGTAAAGAAATTAATGTAAACTAATTTATAATTATTTTATGTTAATCAAAACATCAGCATTTTGAAATAGCCACATCTTAAATAAAGGTTTAATACTTTCACGCCTTTTACTTTTTTGATAATTAATCTACGATTTTTAATACACTAAAATCCAAACCGCACGTCTATGAGTTGTCTGATCTTCAGGCTTAAGTTGAATTTCAAAGGACCTGCCGTTTACCTGTACTGTCTTTATTTAACACAATATTTTGCAAGCGGCTCGTTTACAGCATCTTGGTTTAAACTAGCCCGGTGTACTATTGATTTCTGTTTGCCGCTTCCATGCAAAAAAACGACACTATTTCACTAATAACATGATTTATTACTCTCTGATATTTTGCGACGTACTCTTATCAAGTGATTAACGAAAAGACACTTTAATCAACCCAACCTGGCACATTCGTGTACATCCATTCACTTTATCTTATGAAATAATAGTAGTTTATTATACAAGATGATAAAGGGGAATCCTAACATCGAGTGAAAGATGTTAATTCACGAGTGGCGTCAGTCACAACCTTTCACGTTATGTTAATTTCCCTTTATCGTTATTTATAATAGTCTGCTTTATTTTGAGCTAGTGAGTAAGTAGTTAAGTATTTACTATTGCCAGGTTTTTCGTGAACGATATGGGTTTGTAATTGCAAAGTTAAATACTACATGGTGTTTCATAATATGTGGGACACACTTCAAAATCCTCCGCGACTGGTCACTTGCAATACTCCATAATTTTGTATAATATGGTAACTGGTGAGAAACTGCTATGAAGCAAATTTGGTTGGTTTAATTATTTCAACGTAGTCAGAAGATATAAAATAAAATCAATATACTTTTTAATATTTCCAACACCCTGTATCACGGAAACAAAAGAGTTTTGGACAAATGTTTGTAGGAACTTATTTCTTTTTTTTGAAATATCACCTCTTGAAGTGCTTACCACATATCCCGTATAGTAGTTGTACCACCGATGTTTTTAAATTCAGATAGTATTCAAGTGAAGACAACAATTACAAGAAATTGTGATTAGCCCAGCAATTATGTCGACAACTTTATTAATAAAAGTAGTTGAAAAATTGCCGACATCTGTAGAAGACATTCTTAAATTACTAATGATTTCGCTATTATCTTTTTCTGCATCTGAGGATCAAAACATTGAATTATGATTGGTTAAATATAATGGATCCTTGCATTTTAACGTGGTAGCAAGGTTTTCCCCCACAGTTGAGTAATGTATAGTTTACAATCGAGTATTGATAATATTTACCAAAATGTAAGTTTGTGAGTTATTACGTTATTACGTTTTTCATTAATTTGAAGGATATTTTTGAATTTACTTTCACTGATTTAATAGTAAAATTTCAAAAAGTACGTAAGGATTTCCATTACATAGTAAACCTAAAGATACGGTAGACTTTATTAATTTGATTATTACTTTTATTGTTCGTCGTTCTTGTCTGTAACATTGTTCTGCTTACTTAATCTTAAAAACCACTACACCCATTGACATTGAAATTTTGGGAATAAAATCTTACAAAACTAGTATATAGAGCGGTTGCATTATAAGACGAGTCAAGATATATTTTATGTATAGACTCGGTACAAAGGGATGCGGATGACTTCAGTTATTTATTCCAACTCATCGAAAACTTTTGTGAAGCCTATAAATGCGGAATTGTCAATGATTTTACTAATAATTACAAATAAATCGAGACCATTCGAATTGGTCCACCAAAGTAGCGAAGTACTTATACTATAAATTAAAACATTTTCAAAAAATGAAATGAATCATGAAACTTTTTCAACCTCATTGATTTTCAGATGCTAAAATTGAATTATGAAAGGCCGTAAAGTTTCGTTTAATACTAAAAAGCAATAACTAGTTGAAACTTTATTGCCTAATGCAATGCTTGTTTATCATGATGACCAACGCCAACAAACCACAACATTTAGTTATTCTCCATCCAGTCAATGCGTTTTGCGGTTTCCCTAACGGGATTTATAAATAAAGTGTTTGGGCACATTTGACAACAAATGCGTTAAACTGTAATATTTTTCTTTTGCCCATAGATGCAACCTATTTGCTCGCTACTATGGACTATACGGTGAATGCATCAAAACTTCCCTACCAATTGCAATCAGTTTTCGCGAGTAATTAAAGACGTGTGCGGCCTGGCGTTGTCATGATGGAAACAACACCTTCCTATTGATCAGTTCCGGGCGCTTGTTTTTAATTTCTTGCTGTAATCTGATTATTTGCTCACAGTAGATAGCCGGATCAATAGTTTGATAATGATCCACTCCCTTCCAATTCCACTACACACGCAGCATAACTTTCTTGGCCGTCTGTCCTGATTTCGAAGTTGTTTGTGGTGGTTCACCGGCTTTTGTCCACGACCTTTCGCGTTTTTGTTCTTATATTATATCCATTTTTCATCGCCCGTTACAAGTTGCTTGAGAAATGGGTTGAGTTCATTGCATTTTAACAATATTTCACTGATGGAAATTCGATCCATTAAATTTTTTACGTTAAATCGTGTAGCACCCAAATATCGAGTGTTTTTGAGTAGCCAGCCTTTTTTAAATGATTCCAAACTGTTCTGATCGATGCTTAGTATATCAGCGATGTCTTGAGCGCTTGCATGCCGGTCTAATTGCACTAGCTGCAGAATTTCATCAGCCTTTCAGTGAATGGCCGGCAGAGCGACGTGCATCTTTCACATCGAAACTTCCAGAACGGAACGGATTAAACCGAATCAGCATCCACACCGAAAGACTGCACAGACTTTCTACATGTTTTTGTACCAGATTTTTCTTTTTTATACTAATAGTGGATTTCTTCGGAAACTTCACTCATTTTCACACGTTTATAACTTTTAACACAAACGACGAAAAACAACGCTGTCAACAAACAAATATAACCTGAAATATCAGCTGTCAAGCGCGCGTTCATTTGAGATTCAAAGATTATTGTATCGGGCAATACTACCATCAGCACCACCTCGTGACAAAAAACCAAAAATACTTTTTCCTATACCTTTTATAACATTTTTTACAGCTAGTAAAGCACCACCACGCTATTTTTTATCGGTGATTTCAAAGTTACGGTCACATAGTAGCATTTTTTAGTTTTTTGATTCACGAACTATTTTCGGTATTCTATTCACATATTTTATTGTTAAATTAGATGCAATTTTCGATAATCCGTTGCAGGATATAATTTTTCATTGTTAATCGCAATAGTTTTACTTCAAAATGAAAGATTTGAAATATTTTCAGTGATTTATTATTAAATTAAGTCGGAAGGTCAAATTTGGACACCCTTTATTTGTTGAATTTCCTGTCTGCTCAAATCAGTACAGGTGGCGTGAAAAGCACCCCTACATTTAGTTTTTGCACATTTTAGCTTACTGCAAACATTACGTTCTATAATAGGCGTGTTTAATTACGAAGAATCAGTAAAGAAATTCAAATCAGTTATTAATATTACAAATGGAAATTTCAATATTCTCAGCGCATTGTATCTGTTGAAATTTATAGTAGATTTACGCCACTAGTAAGCACCAATATGCAACAATGCAATACAATTTAATGTATGAAAAAAAAATGTAACTAACTTAAATATGCAAGTTTTTAAAAGCTGATATCTTCCAAACGGTTCTAGACAATAAGGTGCGGTTTTCACAGTTAGGTTTAAAATACTGTAAGTTTTGTTGTAACAAATTTATATAAATGGTCTATTTTCGGTTTAACCGCTATAAAAGTGGGGTATTTTCAGAAGACAATAGATATTATTTTTTAAATAGGATACCCTGTATATCTAGAAATATCCTAAGAGCCACATATTTTTACTTTGTAACGCTACCTTAAAGTTTAAAATTGGTACACAGAAAGCGTAGCTAGAAAACTTTAACTGGGATACTGTAATGATTCAGATATAAAGTCGCAATTGCCATAAACACAACTTTGTTAGCTAGTAACTAAAAGTGATAAATAATACACACCTAAGAATACTTCGCACGGCCCTCTAAAACAAATGTTCGATGTGTCTGCCTTCTTGGTCTATACATTTGTGGAATCGAACCACTAAGTTGTCAAATGCTGTTGCCAACATTTCAGGGGGAATATCTTCCATTTCTTGCCGTATGTTATTTTTTAATTCCTCAATAGTTGCAGGCATCGGATTGTATCTTTCACATATCCCCATACAAAAAAATCTGGAAGTCAGGTCTGGAGAATTTAGAGCCCATTCTATTGGTCCACTTCTACCAATCCAATTGTTTCCAAACTGTTGGTTAACAGATTGTCTTGCTATGTTGGAATAATGGGGCTGAGCCCCGTTTTGTTAAAAGTATAGATTTTGGTTTAAAATATCATCTTGTTCTAACTGGGGATAGAAAAAGTTTTCCAACATGTCGGTATAATTATTGCCGCGAACTGTATTCTCTGCAAAAAAGAAGGACCCATACAATTTTTTACGCGATACCGCACACCAAACATTAACTTTAGGAGAATCTCTTTCATGTTGATGAAATTCTCTTCGATTTTCTATTCTCCAAATCCTACAGTTATGTTTATTAACTCGTCCATTTATATGCCTCATCAGCCAAGATAATCCTAACATTTGGATCTATTCTGTACAAATCTGTTAAATTTTCACACATAGACACTTTTAGCAAAGTTTCGATGGTTAATTTTCTATAGAACTTGAATTTTGTATGGTTTTAATTTGAGAACTTTTAGAATTCTGAAAACTTTTGTTTTGCCCATTTCCAAATTTGATGTTATTTCTCTAATTGAAATTTTTGGATTTCTGTTTACCACCTCATAAACAGATAAAAATTCTTCTCAATTTGAATTTACAGTTCTCCTTTTTCTAGATATAGAAGCAGTATTCTTAAATTTGGTTAACCATGTTTTCATGGTATTTATAGGAGCAGGATTTTTGTTGAACTGTCTTCTAAATCGTCTTCTAGTCTGAATACAGGACTGAGTTTGGACATATAAAAATATTGTTTGAGATTTTTCGTAAGCTGTATATCGCATTTAAAAGAATTAAACACTTTAGTTTGCTTGAATATAAAACACAATGTGACGTCTTATCAATGACAGCAATACGTACTTTTGTGATTTGTCATATTAACGCCTCCTTGATTATCATGAATTGTAAGGCTTATTAATTATTGCAGTATCCCAGTTAAAGTTCTCTAGCTTCGCTTTCTGCGTACCGATTTTAAACTTTAAGGTACCGTTACAAAATAAAAATATGTGACTCTTAGAATATTTCTAAATATACAGGGTGCCCTATTTAAAAAATAACATCTATTGTCTTCTGAAAACACGCCACTTTTATAGCGGGTAAACTGGAAGTAGGCCATTTATATAAATTTGTCACAACAAAACTTACAGTAATTTTAAACCTAATTGTGAAAACGGCATCTAGAACCGTTTGGAAGATAAAGCTTCTAAAAACAGTCAGAATATAATGAGACACCCTGTATATTACACTAAAATCCTTCAAAATTGTCGCCGCAGAATGTTATATGCGTATATGCTTATGAACGTGACAGAATGTTTTGTGTGGATAATAAGAACAAAGTATAGTAGTTGTGGTGACACCCAACCAGTTATTGGCACTGCCTCATTGTTTTCCAAATTACAGATATACCAGTCACAAATTTATGTCTCCAGCCACAATTTTATGAGCCTTGATTATTGTTGGTAGTTTTGTCATAGGTTCCCGCAGTTTTATTGTTTCATTTTGACACGGCAGTGAAGATTGTGCCTAGTTCTGTGGTAAACAGCAGACTTAAAACAAAATTGCTAAGAAACAGTGACTTTTTTTGTGTTATATACAAAGCTGAGGTAAGTTTCTCAAATTGTATAGTTTGTAGCTTATTCGGCAGGGTTATAGCTTTGTTCTGCTTTGTAGTTTTGACCTCTTTAACCTAACCTTACTGATTTAGTTGCCAATAACTAGCTAGTAAAATTAATGTGTTTTTAGTTATTGGCAGACAGTGCCAATGACTGAAATTTCTTATTTCTGTTATTGGCACCTGGTAAGCTAGGCTAGCTTTTAAAACCTATGTAGATACCTAGGTGGTACCTACCTGGATACTTAGGTATCCAGGTTAAAATTATTATGATAACGAATTTATAATTAATCTAAAAAAATGGTAAATAATGCAATATAATACAAATTCAGATGTAATCTGAATATTTAAAAACTTATATGTGCAGGCTATGCCCAAAGTAAGAAAGGGAAAACCGTATACGATGTACAAAATTCCATGCAAGTTGTGTAAAATAGCATGCCGAAGAAAAAAGCTGCAAAGCAATTTGGCATACCATGCAACACTCTTCAATTCGGAATTTCTGGAAAGTTTTATAAAATCAACCATGGCCCTTCCACAGTTTTGATAACTGAAGAGGAAAAACTATTAGAAAAATAACCATCAGAAGGGATTTCTACGACGAAAGGAAGACATACAAGCATCGGTGAAGTGTTTTTTAAATGCTTCAAATAGAACAACTCCATTTAAAAACAATATCCCTGGTGAAACATGGTACAGATCCTTCTATGTAGAAATCCGAATACTAATGTCAGGACATCTGAAGCTGTTACTCAGAGTAGCGCATGTGTGTCAGCGGAAGATTAAAAAAAATGGTTTATTGATATTAAGAACTATTTAGAAAGCAACGAATATGATGCTATATTAAAGGATCCTACCTGACTATAGTTGTAAAGAATATGGAGAATATATGGTTTCAGAACGTGTGGCTTATGCCCATTTGAATTTTCTGCGATAGATATACCAGAATGTATGGGTTAATCAAAGAAAAGCGTTAACATTGCAGATCGGATTGAATGTAGGGAAAATCAACCTGATCACATTGACGATAACCGCACTACCATATAAAAGTATAAAAATTTTCTGAAAATTGTAGGTGAACAAAAAATTCAAGAATTTGAACACGTTTTTAATAAGCAGTCCGATATAAACCACAAGAAACAGAATTTTCAAATTATATACACAAAAAATTTAATAATCATCCCAGTGATACTGATAATAACGAATCTATATCAGAGCCAATTTTGAATTCAGGAAACCTTGCATACCCTGTCGAGGATGCTTCCCAAAATGACGTGATTTATGCAATAAATGATATACCCATAATTTTTGATGCTACAGAGGGTAACATATGCATCGTTGAAGAGAAAGAGTTTGATACTAGCACGTCCGGTATGGATTATGGTGAAACGGTTACTAATCCTGAAAATTTCGCAATAATTCTATTTCTCGAGAAGAAAAAGAATTTGAGTTGAAGGAACCAAGACAAAAGGTAATAGAAGGAAGTACATCGACGGAGAGTAGAAAATCAATCAAAGTTTTGCAAAATTACTTACTTTGGCCCCTGGAAAAAGAAAAGGAGAAAAGAAAACTTATACGAATAGAGAAAAAGAAAGAAAAGCATCTGCAAACTGCAAAGAAAATTACGCAAAAGAAGAGCAATAAAGTGAAACGTAGGTATAAGAAACTGTTAAAAGGTGAAAAACCAATAATGTTTTTGTAGCTACTCATCTAAAAATATATATTCAAGAGCAAAGCAAATGAAAATCCAAGTCGGATGAACCATGTACGAGTACATATGGGAAAGAGTGATGGAACCAACAAAAATTGAAAATGGTTGGGATTGTCTCCTTCTTACACAACAAAAAGTAATCACTACTGAATTTGTACTTATAATTTCAAACCTATGACGGAGAGGATAAAGCGGAAGACTTATACTACAATCCTGAAACCTCCAGTCTAACCAGCGATCAATTTGTGCATCAGGGCTTTGCTTTACGTGCACCAGAAATATTAATAATATGAACAGAGGATTTAAATGCCTTTACTGTAAACGGCAACATCACAAAATTTGTTTACAAAAATTCAAAAAAAGTATCTTACCATTTGTTTGTGATGTTTGCAAAATCCCAAAGTGATAATTAATAATTGTTATCGAAATACCTAGCTGTAATATTACTGGTCCTAATTAATTATGATCGATGCCAATAACTAACCTGATGTGGGTGCCAATGTCTAACCTAAAGTGCACATTATTGGAACTTTTGGTAGTTTCCCAATATTTATTAAATTTAACTGACTAAATGTTCGAAATAGTGGTCAGAAAAAATTAACCGATGTTAATACCTTTTATTATATAACCCGGCGAAAACCAAGCTAAAAGATTATGGTCTATTGACGTTTTACGCAACGTTATTTGTTCAAGTTTGCTTAAGCTGCCAATAACTGGGCATTTTACCATATATTTTAACACCATTTACTCTAGTGTCAAAGCGGTCCTCTCTACGGATCAACAAGGGTTCTTGCCAGGTTACTCAACTACAACGAATCTTGCTTATATCACACAACTTCTAACGGAAGTTCTTGATAGGCGTGTGCAAGTGGATGTGTATATATATATATATATATATATATATATATATATATATATATATATATATATATATATGTATATATATATCGATTATGCTAGTGCTTTTGATTCTATAGGCCATGATCTGCTACTAAATAAAATGTATAACTTCGGTGCCGCACCGAAACTAACTAGTCTCCTTCTTATCTGGAAAACAGGATTTGTTATGTCTTTTAAAATGGCTTCGCAATGGATCAATTTACACTCCATGCTGGTGTTCCTCAGGGATCCAGCTTGGCCCCCTACTTTTCCTACTGCTTATTGATGAGATTATTCACACACTGAGATGCCCAGTACTTGCCTATGCTGTCGATATGAAAATCTCTATAGAAATTACATCAAGACAGGATGTCCAGATACTCCAAGACAATATTGACTCTAGTGAGCCGATGTTCTTGCAATACTCTTGGAATATATGTCGCGAAATACGGTATTGTATCTTATACACGCCAAGCCACACTGGTACTGCAACCTTATAAAATTAATAGTTCTGATCTTCCCAGAATGAGCAAAATTAAGGATCTCGGTGTCGTGTTTAACTCTAATTTTCTGAGCACATACATGCTCTATGCCTATCTAAAGACTTCTCCGACGTTATACTATTTAAAACCCTTTACTATGCATATGTTATAAGTAAACTGGAATATGCTAATTTAATATGGTACTACCCCATTCATGTATCGCATTGCTTACCTTTGGATAGAATCCGTAAAAAAATCCTTAAATTTCTGTCCTTCAAAGTGGACCATGAGTATCCGGAGCGTAGGGTCAGTTACAGTAGCATTGTTCTTCGCCACTCCATATTGTCGTTGTCTGATAGGAGAGAGTTACAAACAGCGAAGCTTCCCAGAATGATAATTCTCAATAGAATTGATGCTGCATTTTTGCTAAGTCGGGCACCATTACTGGTCCCGCAAATCGAAACCAGAAATGTAAGTTCATTCTACCCTCAACCTGCCCGTACCGAATTACTACGCAAATCCCCAATTTACCTTATATGTGGAAATGCCGATACATTATTTCCGGATATATTGAAATAAATTGGCTTACCCTAGGTTATATGTGATACTTGATTTGTTGTTTTTTTTTATTTTTGATATAGTATGTTATTACAGTTTATATTGTTATAGTTTATATTTATTTGTTATAAAGGGTTTTCCAATAAGAGGTGTTATTTTGATATTCAAAGAAAAATGGAATTTTTTGAGATAATTGATCGGATGTTTATTTCATTATAAAGAGGAAGGTATGCCGGTAATAATGGAAAACAATATCAGCCAAATGGCTACCACTACCACGCTTACAGGACCATATCCTTTTCATGAAATTTTCCATAACAAAATCGCAAAGTGGCTGCCCTATGTCATCGATAGCCTCACGAATTCCATCTTTGAGGTCTTGAATCGACGCTGGGCTGTTGGCGTAGACCTTATCTTTCACGTGGCCCCAAAGGAAGAAGTCGCAAGGTGTTAAATCACAAGACCTCGGTGGCCAATTGTGATCACCTCTTCGAGAGATAACACGGTCCGGAAACTTTTCCCGTAAAAGATCAATGGTTTCGTCGCTTGTGTGGCACGTAGCGCCGTCTTGTTGAAAGTAAACGTTGTCCAGATCAATACCATCCAATTCCGGCCATAAAAAATCATTAATCATCTCTCGATAGCGCAATCCATTCACCGTAACTGTTGCTCCAGCCTCATTTTCGAAAAAGTAAGGTCCAATGACCCCGCCAGACCATAAACCGCACCAAACAGTCACACGTTGAAGATGGAGAGGCTTTTCAACAATAACTCTTGGGTTTTCCGAGCCCCAGATGCGACAACTTTGCCTGTTGACGTACCCACCGAGGTGGAAATGGGCCTCATCAGTCAAGATGATTTTTCGATGGAATTCCGGACCATTTTCATGCATTTCAACGACCCAATCAGCAAAGACACGACGTTGTTGATGATCGGCCGGCTTGAGTTCTTGTGTTAACTGAACTTTATATGCCTTAAGACCCAAGTCTTTATGCAAAATACGGTGTAATGACGTTTGTGGAATGCCCAATTCCAAATAACGACGAGGAATGGACAAACCTGGGTTTTCTTCAACACTTTGGGCTACAGCAGCAATATTCTCAGTTGTTCTTGAGCGACGTGCACGGGTTTTATTCTTCACATCATTAACTTGTCCCAACAGCTCGAATTTGTTCACCAATTTCTGTATTGCGGTCCGACAAGGTGCTTCACGACGACCCAAAAATGTTTTAGTTTTACGAACCATCTCTGCCAAATTTTCACCATTTTTATAGTGAATTTTAATAATTTCAATGCGTTGTTGAAGCGTGTATCGTTCCATTTTTATCAATCGCGTAGTTTTTACTTGTCAAATGTCAATAAATGACAGCTTCGAAAGTGACATCTACCGAAATAGCGGGCTATTCAAAATAACACCTCTTATTGGAAAACCCTTTATTATTGTTACGACTACCTTTAGATCTTGTATGTTCTATATACCCTATAATTGGGTTTCCAGTTGAGCAAATAAATATTATTATTGTTATTAAGAATAGAATAATTCAATTTTATTAACAATTAGCTTTTCTAACGTTTTAAAGGTTGAAAAGTGAATGATTCTACGGGTTTACTTTAAGCGGTCAGTAATGACAAAAAAAGGAGACAGTAATGAGATGAAGCGGTCAGTAATGGACCACTTTCCAACCAGTGGGGAGCTACTATCAACATCAAATTGACAACTTGCCAATTTTAATAAAGGGTCAAGAGTATGCAACCAGTTTTTCTCACGACCGTAGATGGTGAGTGAACGCAAGCAATAGGTGGAAACAAACAACACGTTTTCTTTAATAAGCATATTTAACAAGTGAATTATTGATAACAAGTAACGACAAAACCAATAGAAACACAGTAAGCATAACATTTATGGATTCTCATTAAAGTAAAAATTAAAAGTCGCATTGTCGCGACCTTCAATATAAAACGAGAAGCCGTGATGGATGTGCTCCAAATTTTTTTGATTTAAACTGTATAATGTCGCTTGTTCTTTAATTGTGAATAAAATCGTATACAAACCTTGGCAAAAGTACCATTCTCCTGTCTCGAGAACTAGTTCACCTCGAGGCTACGCCTCTCTGTTAACTATACTTCTCTCGACAGGAATGGAACACTTTCCGCCTCGGTACGTAATATACTATTTCATTTACTTTTCCTAAAATATTTTTAATCTTTGTTTCAAATGTTTGAACGAATTTAAAATGGGTCCTAAATCTTATAAAAATATTTAACTAGAAATTTTTTAGACATTCATCATGGGTTTTACCAAGTTTAATGACAGCGACAATAGTGTAATATAAATAAATATCAGGTAAACTTGAAGTAGAGATGCTCATGTGAATATATTATTTTGAGCCACGTTTTAGTCATGTGGACCATTTGTATCAAGCTTAGGGTAGATCGTAAAAATAATTGGTAAGTAATAAAATGTTATCTAACAATTGTTGGGTCTTTGGTAATCGTAAATCCAAACCGTAAGAAATATAAAACAGGCAATAGAAAGCAAAAAAAGAAAACTATAAAAAAATTGACTAATTTATCCTATGATTTTTTAACATTCAAGTATAATCAACTCATCATAAAAAAGTGACAACAATTACAATTTGATTAGGTACATAATAAAAGTTTACAATAAGAGTCAATGCACGAAAGACACAGGACCTGTCAAGGTTTAAAAATGAAGAGTGAGATTAAATTGTTCCTAATAAAATCACTAATCAAGTTGTTAAAATTAACCAATCCCATTACAGTATACAATGAGGAAATGGTGTATGATTAGAAAAAATATATTGGTACCGTGCAGATTGAGATAATTAAAAATTAAAAAAAAAATGTACCACAATGTTTGTGTTATATAAAATGAAACTTACCTAAAATTCCATAAATGTTTAAAACGACTAGAAATAACGTAACAATGAATCTGTGATGTTCCATGTTTCTGAAACAAAAATACAATTAGCATTGATAATGAAACCGCGAGTAAATATATAAAGAGTTTATAAATTATGAAAACATAATTTATAAACTTAATAAATTGAGTAATTAATACTAGTAATTTTTTATGAGTTGTGAGATGTATAAAAATGAGGTTTTATTAAAATCATAGTAATTGAATATTTAAAAACCAAGATAATTCACGCATAAAGTACTGTTGGTACTCATCTGAGTGGATTATTGTGGTTTTTGACATTTCTTGATTAAGGAATAATATTCTTTATTGTTTTCACATCTCACAGCTCATAAGAAAATAATAACTGCACTCTAGTAAAGGTTACAGTAAGCAATATATGATATTAATTGAAGATTTAAACATTTAAACATTTGAATAAATCGAAATGTGCTATTGTATTATGAAATATTATTACAATGTGAAATACACCGAATGCGGTTACTCTTCATATGTTTGGAATGCTTTTGTGGTTTTTCTGAAGAATTGAAGGTCAATTTTTTGCCCTCAATTACTATAGTTGAATAGTTATGAAATGTTTTGGTTCGTTCAGTAGTGAATTCGCGCTATTTTTTAACCGCTATAAGAAACGGCATTTACATTTTTAAATAGATCAATTAATGCAGAGGAAGTAATCTAAATAAATTACTTCTGCAAAGTAACATACACATTCAGACAACCTTTCTTCTATCTTTCGTGATCATTCTGTTTTATATGAGTGTGTAAAAATGATAACAGATGAAAGTGCTTTGATTAAAGCTATCTGGTTTTTTACCTTACAGGATGCCACGTGTCTAACCTACCACGTAGCCTAAAAGGAAGGAAGTTAATGAGCGCGGCTTAAACTCAGTCTAACAATGAATTAATAGTCAATCTAATTACTTTAGTAAGAGAGAACGTGAAAATGTTGTTATAGTAAAAATAATAAAAAGAGTGTGCAAGAATTTGAGCGCCACGCTTTGAAGAACAGTGAGAAATGTTTTATTCCGAAAGGCCCTGTAAAGCTTGAACCAGGAGAAGGAGCACAAATATTAAACAAACACCGGTTCCTTAGATAATATTAATTTATTCAAATTTCAATATGAGGGCTAGACACGTTTTGTATGATCCGATACCATGTAAGGATCACACTTTAGATTAAATTTTCCCAAACACGAAACACATTTTGTATATAAATAAATATAACTATGAGGTTCACGCGTACCTATCACAAGCAAATCTCTATAATATTAATTTCTATTAAAGTTTCGCCAAAGACTAGACAAATTTTGTATATTAACATATATAAAGGTTCATCTCGAGTACACCCTGACGAGGACAGGCCGCAATATTTAGCTAATAGCAACCAAATCAAATAAAATTGATTAATTTTTAAAATTAGTTTATACACCTTTCGGGTTCGTTGAAAGATCTTTCACCGTGTTAACCTGAAAAGGGAGATTCAACTACAACAGATTAAATTTCAACTTGAAAAATGCGACAGTTAAACTTGCCATTGTTTTACAACTTCACCCGTAATAATAATAATCAAACCCTCATATAAATATTTTTAGAGAAGACTGTTCAGCTCACACTTGACCTAATCTTAATTTTATATGCAAATACTCAGACAGTTAGAATTAGGTCGCCTATAATCTGAACATTCCAATCCACAATAGAACATCATACTTAAATCTAAAAGATTTAAAAACGAATTATAGGACTATAAACACAACCGGTATGATAACAACATTTAGGCTGCTTCGCAGACGGTAGCACTTTCAGATATAAGTTCCAAACCCTAAAATGGGCACAATAAAATAGTCAATGTTTCTACCAATTTACATCAAACACCCAGTAGTGAGTTATTTACAAACGACGTACAAATTATACCAACAAAAAAACTGTAGAAGGCAGCTTCCTAAACAAAGGTAAGTAATTAATTATAATTTCGGTGGTATCATTAATTTAATCAACCTTATTATTTTGTAGAAACTATATCAACCACTGTAAATTTTATAGACGAAATTAATTAACATGTGCGATAATGGATAGCTCTGACCTGGTTGGATGATAGACCTGATGTTAATTAAACGTCCTGGTTAATGCAGATCCATAACGAGCACAAGTTATCAGTGTTTCGAGTCATCACCATTAGCGAATGTACAGCCAGATTCCAGCATCGTAACCACCAGCAATGTAAAACCGTTAGTGAGAGGAGTTATCTATCTTTCGCATAATATAAAGTTAATTTCAGACAAACGAAACACCAATAGCAGGAAAAACGGACGTACACAAAACACCCTGAAGCAGAAGGAGTAGCTAAACTTGAGAAGCAAACGTCGAGAAGCCAAAATCAAGGAGCTAAAATAAAGTAAGGTAAGTAATTTTAATTTGATCGGATACCGTTCTTTACCTCCTTAGATTAAAGTACGTGGTCTATTAACGAATATGGTTAATGTTCAATTTCGAGATTAGCAATTTAGTTAATTATAATAACTCGGCAGTGAAAGTAATTGAAAAACTACAAAGGAATTGAAGAAATGTTAGAGAAAAGATTCTTATATATCCACCACAAAATAGCGATTAGTAAATCTTTACATTACAATGTCTAGAAAGAAATACTTTATACTAGAAAATTTCTCTTCTAGAAATGATGATACCATCGATTAAATCCGAAAGAGAGAATTTTTCTGAGAATCCTTCACTTTTCACCAAAATGGCTACCCACAACCACACTGAAAAACGTTTTCGGAAATTTTAGTTTGATCAGATCAGATTGTTACCTAATTTTGTTCAAATTGTATGTGTAAAAATAAAGTCACTTGTTATTCTTAAATTGTTATTTAGTACAGGTACTGCCCTCTAGCGGTAATCAGCAGACGAAGCAGATAACTCTAATTAAGCGGTTTTGAAACCGGGAAGAAACCGTAGAAATTCTCTAGGTGGCACTACTATGTCAATTTACCCAATTTTTACAATGATTTTCATTACAGTGAATACTAGAAAATCCTAGATCATGCGATATTGAATTTAATATCTATTCTGCACGTTACAAGGATTTCGAATTTGGCTTATATAATTAAAAAAAAAACCAGAACACCTTTTTATTGCAATTTTATTTAGGTGGAATAATCTTTCTTTACGGTTAATAACTTACCTACACTTTTTTATAGGGTTAGATCTGTCGGCATAAAGTTAGGGTGTTTAGAAGTTTGTTTCTTTTTGTTTCTTATTTTTTTTTTGGGTGGATATTTGTTGGTAATAACATTAAATTAAAAATTGAAAAAATCCCGACACGCAAAAAAACCTTTAAAAAGTAAACAAATTGTCTTGAATCATAGCTAAGAAGATTATGGATCAGGTCACCTTTTAAACAAAAAATAAATAAATTAAAACCTTTAATAAAAAGTAAAAAAATCCCTTCATCAACTAGCAAAGAGCTCATAACCTTCAAACTGCTAAACACATCTTGAATCATAGCTAAGAAAACTCTCGATCAACCAACCTTTCAAACAAAGGAAACGAACTAAATCAAAATCTGTCCTTCCATTTGGAAGCTACGATCCCACGGACAGACACACACATACACACGTTAAACTTATAACACCCCTCACTTTTTGTCGGGGTTAACTTAGCCTTAACATTTGAGCATATGTTTATGACGTGAACGAGCACAGTGAAGCGAGCGCTGTAATTTATGCGAATAATGTTAAAGATTGTAACCACTCGTTCATTGACGTATTAATATTATATTACAAAAACAAATAATAAATGCATATATTAATTTTAATTTCCGAAAATATTTTATCTACTTGTAGAGGTTACTTTCAACACCGTGTATTCTATATTAATATTAAACTAAACATAATCATTTGAAACGTGAAATGGGTAATGTCTAATTATTTGTTTATACATCCAGTGCATGTGTGTTAAAGGCGTCTTAACATCCATCCATGCATACATATTAAACAGGGTTCAACATGTCACTGAACGATAAATAGTATTCATAAAAAGTAGTTCTAGGTGCTTAAAATTAAACATCAGATCTGTTATAATATGAGCAAAAACTTTCGAGTGGCCGTTGGAATTTAAGTTTAAAAAAAAATGTGGAAAATAATAACAATCATTTTGAACACTTACTTTAATAGACTTTTCTTCATAATAACCTGTACACGTCAAACCTTAGCGTTCTGCCAAAACACAAATCGCTGCTGCTGACGGCGCAGCACAGCGTTAGAATTGCAAACTCAAAATTTTAAAAACTAATTCGCACCGCCTTCTCGACGACAAAAGTATTTGCCCATATGGTATCTTATGAAATATCATAAAATTACAAAATACGTTGAATAAATTATTAGAAAATGTAATAAAACTGTATAATTTGGTGGGGAATGCGTCAAAATAGTAATACTATTTGATAAAACATCAAGTTTATAGTAACTTATAAGTAAATTTTTGAAATTTTGAAATTATTGTGCAAGCTTAACAAATAAGTAGAAGAATACTCTATATTAAATAGAATATTAGAATCGGTATCCTTGTGTTCATCTAAACGAATAATTAATGCCTGACTCAATTTTAGAATAGCTAACATTTCTTTATGTAGGGAGGTAATTAAGATGTGAACAAATATTTTACATTTATAGCAAAATTGTATTAGAACTTATTTACTCCACATTGTTTTTTTTTCTTCATGTTATATGAGCCAAATTCGAATCCGAACCTGTAATTGTAAAATAAAAAATCATTGTAGAGAATACAATTGGTATTGTATTGTATTGTAGGCCAAGATCTAGGAATAGCGGATTTCCAGGCACCTTTGTGCGCACCTACTGCTATTGATTGTTAACACTACTCTTACAAGAATTTTGCGTTAACTAAGAGAGTTCTACTTCCAGCAACATTTTAGCGTGCCGAACATCATATCGACACGGAGCCTACCGTTTGACTTCCTATCCGAAAAGAACGCGTATTTCGGTTTTTCTCTGCTTATAGAAAAACGGTTACTTTGGCCGGGTTCGAACTCGTGTTCCCATGCTTACCTTTACACCACCGACTAACTGATACTTTCAAGGTAGAAAACCAAATAGCTTGAATCGAACTATACGTGGTAATGTGAACTTTTGTAAATAACATGTATCTAAAAGTGACTTAAAATTATACAGTACGGTCAGAAAGTAACGGATAAATTCATTATTTTCGAAATCGTCAATTTGTGGTCAAAATCATGCGACACGTCGATTTTTTATTTTGATCCCGGACTTTATGCTGTGTCGCACATGTAGATAGCGCTGTGCACTTTCCGGATATGACGTCAAAGTTCATATTTTTAAATGGCTACCCTGTATGATCTTAGACGAAATCGATGCAATTCTTTCCCCTGAGTTCAAAAATGCCTATTTATTGGGATTATTTGAAACAGTATGCGCCATATTAATTATTAAATGTGGCATAATTCGAAAAGTGGTGCGGTGTTAGTCAAGAACGAAACTGGTGTGATTGAAATGTAGGCTTTTGTCAAAATAACAAGCAACTAGGTAACTCGATTTGGAGTGTATTTTTTATTTTCAAGCGGCCGAAACCGCATATGTATGTATCGTTATAGGTAGACTTGTACGTATTTTTGTCACCGGAAGACAAAAACCCTTTCAAGTCTTATTTTATGTTTGTTTTCGTTCAGTTTATGTTTATTTTAATAAATGTTGTGCACTGTTTAGTACCCAGATTCTTAATTTAACGCAAACATTGACAACACTAACACCGCATCACTTTTCGAATTATGCCACATTTAATAATTAATATCACGCATACTGTTTCAAATAATCCCAATAAATAGGGAATTTTTGAACTCAGGGGAAAGAGTTGCATCGATTTCCGCGAAGAACATACAGGGTTGCCATTTAAATAATGAACTTTGACGTCATATGTGGAAAGTACGCATCGTCATCTACATGTGCGACACAGCATAAAGTCCGGAATCAAAATAAAAAATCGGCATGTCGCAGGATTTTGACTACAAATTAACGATTTCGAAAATAATGAATTTATCTGTTACTTTTTAAGCGCGCTGTATATAAAAATATTTAATGGTTTAGTTTTTAATTATTTTTGTATTATTACAATGTTCGTATTCTAATTAATCATAGAAAATAGAATTGTTCTACACAAGTAATCTTGTCAATTTTAAAATAAAAATTACATAAAAACTATAATCATGATTATTGGGACATTATAGTGGAGGAATTCAACGATCGCGATAGTACACATAAAACCGTTTTTATTACATAGGTAAGAATTCCTATTCTATAAACTATCCCAACACCTAACGACCGAAATGGCGGCGTTAGAAATTGCGCTTAATCGGAGAAATAAGTTAAGAGAATTATTTGATACACGGAAAACAATGTGCGAGTTGACTGAAAGCTTGGAACTCCAAGTTATGTCTCCATTGCAATATTGAAGGATATATTTCTCTTTGAACGAGTTGGACAAAAACATGCCAGCCGAAGTGCTTTTCAGATAGAAACATTTATACTGAATTTGTTAGTGTAGGATTAGAAGAAACTGAGCAACTCCTGTAGAGTAAAGTAAATTTAATCATACACTTAAGTTACCCAAGTTTGAATTAACTAAATTTGGTGGAAATCCCCGTAATTATCTCAATGTTTGGGGAGATTTAAAAAACAGAAGATCCAAGATTCTCTAACATCGACAAATTGTTATACTTAAGAAGAGGAATATCGAAAAATGGTGCCAGCTGCCTCAAACATATGAGTCGTTCTTGGAAACCCTGGGGAAGACAAGCGTTACTACAAATGAGCCGTCTTATCATTTTATATGAAACAGAAACACTTAACAGCTCTCGTACTTTAAGTTACATCACCGACGATTTTCGTAATTTATTTCTAATTATACCTGATTTATTTTTGCAAGAGTTGCGAAATCAAGAACTACCTGAACTCAAAAAATTGGTTGGGAGGCCAACCTATTTGTAATAATTGCGTCAGAATTTTTATTAAAGAAGAGTCAAACTATATAGCCTCTACAAGTAGCTTGATTAGTATTATGTGACAATCCTGATAGAAAAAACTGGTGAATCGCGCATATCACCAAGTAAAGAAAAGTTAAAATGTAAAAATGATCACGTAATCAGGGCCGCACAAAAATTATATCCTTTACAATTAAGCCTTGAAGTTTGTAAAAACGACTCAAATGATGAGTTTGTTCACACAAATGATAAATGTTCTTAAACACCTAGAATTGTTGATTTAACTGCAGCGGCAAGTAGTTTTCAACCTCCAATTAGATATAGGCAATCACTGATATAAATAATCTTGACAATTAAAAATTATTAAAAATTACTATACCTAATTATTGGGACATTGCAGTGTCGGTATTTGACGCTCACGACAGTACATATAAAACCGTATTTGTGACATAAGTAAGAACTCCAAGATTGGTTATACACTGGAATGCAGGATTAAGTATTTGTTAAATACATCTTTTTCTAAGGATAGCGTTTGAGCTATATATTGCTTTAGTTATATATGCTGCATGTATCTATCTCTTACAAATTTAAAATTTAAAGGGACCGTTTTGTTAAACGTGTGTTTAAAGCCGTCGCACTCGCGTAGTGGCTACAGCATATTTTTCATATGTGATCTTAAACACGTATTCATAAATCAGGAATGATAAGTATGTTCATAAAGTTGTGTTTAATGGATATTTCGTTTCCTTCGAAATTTAAAATATTTTTATAGCCTTATTTATTTCTTTACTTAAAAGAATGTATCGAATTTAGTTAGCCCCGGGAGATTCCCTTAACCGTTGATTGAGAGTTGCAAAGTATAAAACTACAGTTACTTGCCGATATTGAACTTAAAATAGTAGATTCTCAGCTACGAAAACTTTGTAACAAAATTCTTCGTTTTCACCTACCCTATGCGTCAAAGTCCACACTAATTTAAGCTCTATTTTTCCATGAAAGATTCGCTAAAAAGTCCAATTTTGATTGACTTTTCTTGTATTTAGTACCTTTTGCCTTGCAAGATGGTTACAATTAATTCTTTCTAACGGTGCCACAAAAGTTCATGATGCAGAAATGTAACAAATCTTTACTTTTAACTAGTACGTAATTCATGACTTAATAAGAAATGTTTATCCCTTTACGCACGATTTAATGGAATCATATATGATAAGCTATCCGACAGTGTTTATATAAACAATTAAATAATTGTTAATTCTAAATAATAAGTGGTCACTTTTAATTCCAAAAATATTTACTAAATACTTATTTAATATTATGAATAACAATAATTGATTGTGTAAATAGATATAGTGTGAAACTAAACTAGCAATATAAAATGTAAAATACATTCATCCCATAAATAAACATAGTTTATTCTATTTTATAATTATAATCTTGTTTGTAAGCACTACAATGCTGGCATAAATAGGCATTTATAGCACAGAGTAATAAAAAATGCAACGATTGAACTAATTATTCGAACAAGATTCTCGGTACTGAACATTTATTAGCATTAAGGAAAATCATACATTAATTACTATTTATAGAAATTAAAAGTACACAGTATCCCTAACAACATGAATATAGCCAACAATCTACATAACACTAAAATTTGCAACGGCACAACTCTCACAAACTTGACGCATATACTAAATATATTGTTTGAAAGTTTTAGAAACTAAAATAGAATAAATCGTTGTATGTACCATGATGTAAAACACAGGTGTAGCAACGCGCATAATGGCCGACCGAAGAAAAATAGACAGCCAATCAAATGTTTATCCAGAATGTAGCGCCATATTCAAATGTAGAATTAGTCACACTGTGACGAAAAATGCAATAAAAATTAAAAAATTTGTAACATATAATATAAAATTATAATAATCATAAACTAATAAAAATATATAATTCTTAATAAATTGACGAAAAAAAATCAATTTCTATATCGATTAATGAGCTGTATTGGGTGCTTGCATATATTTTGATCAGCGATATCTATTGGTGAAAAGGGAAACAACTGTTAAACAATCTAACCTAACTGTTAAATTCGATGATTTTGACATTTTCTATATAAATTAACTGTTTCCCATTTAGTATTATTGAATTATTTTGTGTATACAGACGCTAATCATGGAACGCTGAAAATTGCGTTTTCGTCATTCATTACTTTTGTTGTTTGATTTGAAGAAATCTGCTGCCGAAGCCCATCGAACACTTTTAAAACTTATGGTGATGCTGCTCCGTCATACTCCAATTGTCGGTTTTGGTTCCAACGCTTTAAAAGTGGTGAGTTTGATGTCAATCACAAAGGACGGCCTCGAAGACAATGAATTGCAAGGCTTATTGGACGAAAACCCAGCTCAAACTCACAAAGAACTTGCAGACAACTTAGCAGTTGATGAATCAACTGTTTCCAGACGATGGGAAAGATCCAAAAGGAGGGAAAATGGCTACCACACGAATTGACTGGAAATGCCATTTCGAGCCGTTTCAACAGCGCGGTCTCATGGCTTGCCAGAAAAAGAGTTTTCTGTAACGTATTGTGACTGACGATGAAAAGTGGCTCTACTACGACAATCCCAAACGCAAAAGTCATGGGGTAGTCCAGGAGTTACTAAAGCCGAATAAAACTGTTACTGCAGATGTCTACCGACGTCAATTGAACAGATTGAACGACGTATTGTTGCAGAAAAGACCAGCAATAGCGAGTAACAGACGCAAAGTCATCCCCTCACATGACAACGCTCGGCCACACGTTGCAAGAGTTGTGAAGGATACACTGTTGCATGGGAAGTTCTGCCGTACCCAGCGTACTCACCAGACCTAGCGCCTTCTTATTACCACTTGCTCAAATCGATGCAGCGTGGCTTGGCTGGCACACGGTTTCGAAATGCTGAAGAAGTGCGAAAATGGATCGATGATTGGATCGCTACCAAACCACCATCGTTCTTTCAACACAGTACCGTCATGTTGCCCCAAAGGTGGGAAAAAGTTGTAGAAAATGATGGAACATATTTTGATTAATATATATTGTACCAATTTTTCTCAATAAATGTCTTTTTCAAGTAAAAAAATGAGCAGAATACATGCAAGCACCTTTTAATATTTTGGTATGCTTAGGTTATATTAGGTTATGGTGCGTTTTGTATTTTGGATAAATTTCTGATTGGTGGCTACTGCGCATCTCTGAATTTTGAATTATAACGACGGACTTCTTTAATTAAAAAGTCGTCGAATATGGCTATGTATCCAGTTAAATAATTTCAACTATTTAAAAAGAACGTTTATTTAACGAATGTCACATCTGTACTGTATAAAATCTGTCACAGAAGTGCCGTGTTTCTACCCATATTTTGAATACAGAATCCCTTTCCCATTAAGGGCATGCTTACTTCTGCGAACCAAGGATTAAGCGCATCCGGTTCACAAACGTTTAATGATTACTGACAGATCATATAACGTTCAACTAAAAAAGTTCTAAATCGCATATTTTCTGCTTAAAATTTGAGTGGGCTGAACATACCGCCCCCTTGAATGTACGCATTCAACAAACAATATATAAATAAACAAACCAAAATTATTAACCTATTTCTAAAGTCCATATAATACGCAAATTGTTCTTTTCTCACACGCATTAATATTGTTTAATCTAAATCTTTGGGTAAAGGTACCACCTTTGTTATATTTCTTTGTATACACCATTTACTGTTTTCACTGTCACTACGCGAACTTTTCCATCCTGTCCAGGAAATAATTCCACTATTCGTCCAATAGGCCAATGCAGCGGTGGAGCCTGGTCCTCTTTAAGTAGAACCATGGAACCAACTTTGATATCAATCACGTCTGGTGATTGCCATTTAGTCCGCGTCCTTAATTGGTGGAGGTACTCGTTTTGCCATCTTTTCCAAAAATGCTGCTTAATGTATTGGATGTGTTGATAAACGATTGCGTTGAACATTTAATAAATTCGGATATGGCAAACTAGTAAACGATAGGTAGTTTCTAGTCTTCGTTCGGTTTCAGCTACTTGGAACGGTTATGTTGCATTAGCTGAACATTTTAACAATGTCAGTTCTGATGATACCAAAGATAAAAATGAAAAACGTACATTCAGCGGACTTTTGAAGAAAGTCACTAGCACGGCGTTGGCCTAGATTTGGCACTAATGTGCGATGCTCTTCAAGAGCTAAGTGAGCTGAGTTTAGATGTGCAAAATTGTGGTATAAGCCTAATGAGTGCTAATCAGAAAATTGAAAATGTGGATCAAATATTTGGACGAAGAATAACTGAACCTGGTACGTACTATGAAACGGCTTTGGAAGCGGTGAATAAACTGCCATTTTTTGGAGTGGAGCTACACAACGAAAGCGGAAGAAATGTACAGCAACCCATAGATCCAGAGACGTTTTATTTTCAATTGGCAGCTTCTATGACAGATCGTTTACTAGAATCGAGTGATAAAGATATCGTTCAAGCTTGCGATGTTCTCATACCCGAAAAATGGCCAAATGAAGTTGAAAAAAACATTACATTTGGAGAAAAAGAGATTCGTACGTTGACAAACAAGTTCCATTTGAATGAACGAAATATTATCCGGGCATTTCGCGATCATTTAGTAGACAAAAAGGTGCCAAAAAATTTAACTCCGCTCATCAATACTGTCCATACCATAGCAGTTTCAACGAGCGAATGCGAGAGAGGATTTTCGCAGATAATGACTCCACAAAGAGCTTCTCTTTTAGTGAAAACAGTTTCATCGCTATTGGTTATCAAGTTCAACGGTCCACCACTAAATATCATTGATCCTTTGAAGTATGTGGATTCATGGTTACTTAAAAATCATCATTCTGCCACTGACCAAAACTGTAAAGTTCGTAAGCGCGAACAGATTTATGATGAAAATTTGGGTAAAATTTGGAGCCTGCTTTAAAATTTATGTACCTACCTTAGGCTAAGTATATTGACAACGAAAGTTACTTTTTTATATTGTTACTCTGTTACTCACCTAAATATAAGTTCACGTTTTATTTCCAAAGATATGTTTTTAAACAATACAAAAATAATTTGCTTCGGTTTTTTCCTCAAAACACAGTGGCAAGGGGTGGGGGGTAAAAAAATTATGGACTTACAACTTTCGAGAATTAGCGTGCCCCCAAAAAAGAAGTGACAAAAAAAGGCCTGATAATACGTATTTGCAAATATCCTAAAATTCTTGCCTACTTCTTAGAAATAAAGGATACATACTTTGCACTTTTTGATCAGTGAAAGATGGCCAAAAACATATATTGTGACTTCAGTTTTATCAATGTGACAGAGTAAAAACGAAATAAATGAAATTAAAAAAATTTTAAGTCTACATAATGTGCAGACTACAGTTGAATATTTGTAGTTTAATAATTTATTCATCTCTATGAAGAACATTCTTAATATAGGGTGAAGCAAACAATGTTTGTTCTGTGTAAAATAAAATACAACAATAATTTGAGTATCACTGATGAAAACCTAATAAACGGGTTTAACAAAAGGGCAAAGGAATTGCAAATATTCATGACATTCAAAGTCTAATAAAACACGTCGACAATTTTTGCTGAAACGTTTCAACATGCAAGCCCCAAGAATAGGCATTGAATCCGGAAGGTAATATTATTTGTAGGTAATAAATATTCATAAATGACTGCCGGTCATAAGATAAGGTCATTGTTATGTTAAAAGTTAAAAGTTTTGTAGTATCTTTTATGGCTATGTGCACTTAATCCTAATATACGATTTTTTATTCAACGTAATAAATATAAAGTGGCATTTAGGTACTTCACAAAACTATTTTTTAGCCTATAATTGTAATGTTTTTAAAACTATATAAATTATCCTAACATAAAATTTTTACTACACTTTCCTATGAATTCTTGTTTAATTTTCTGAAATTCCATAATGTAAGTAATAATAAAATTTTATCTGCATAAAATCATACATTTTCCTCTAATGTTGTGCTAGATTAAGATAAACTCTTTATAAAGGTAGTACATAGGCTGCTTGTTACAAGAGTGTAACAACAGGATAAATTATATATTACTAAATTACAGTGTTGTGCATTAAACCTCATAACCCATGTTTAAGCTATGTCATTGAACGATAATAGTAGTCTAGTAGTAACTAATTTCGTAATCATTTATTATACGTAATACAACCTAAGTGAAATGAGCCTTAACATTGTTTAGATTTTGATAAAGTTACTAATACAAAATATCACGTTTCGTTGCAATTGCATCCCTTCGGTCATGGGAAACGATTTTATGTACAGTTTTAATCTAATTTGCCAAATTGCTTCTTTTAACGTAGTATGTTTTCTTGTGAGATAGTAATTATGATTTTCATAATTTTATGTAAATGCTTTTCAATTACTCACATTATTAGTGCTTTTAATAAACTTAATTAAGTATTTATCTATACTTCCTGAAAGTTAGTGAGAAGATGTGAATTTAATTACAAAAATACAAAGTGTGGGACAGTTTTTTAATTTATGTATCACCCATTTTAGTCACTAAAATTTAGGTCACAATATCATTTACGGTATAAGTAACGCGTACAATAATAAATATATAAAAAATAAATAAAGTTATTTAAATATTTGGAACACTTAATATACAGCTAAAAATGAGGTTTTCATATAAATTAGACCTATAATACTATATAATATTAATAATAATAAAATAGTGTGCATATAATTACTAATAATTGAATTTCTATCCCAATAAAATCACAATCTCTATTGGTAAAAAGTTTTGTGTACCATTGCTAATTTATTACAAATTTGACTATAAATGCAGATTTAAAAACAATATGTTTACTTAAAATTACTTTTTTGCAACTTTCAACTGATTAAATGCATTATTATTATTTATTTTGTGGGCCGAAATTTAGACCCAGACGGAAATGTCAGACGAATGGTTATTAGCACCACCCGTCACTAGAATTTTGACCTACTAAACGCATTCCACCTTTAACGTGTCAATCATCGTATTTCACGGGACCTACAGTTTTACTTCCTATCCTAGAAGAAGTGTTTGGTTTTCCTCCGTATTAGAAAAAAACCGCTAACTCGGCCAGGTTTGAACCCGCGCCGCTCGGGTGAAAGGAAAGCACCCTAACCATTCCACCACCGACGCAGCTTGCAACGGGAGCTTTAGAAAAATCAAAATTTCGCGCTAAATTGTACTAGATTAGATATTTATATATTATTTTTCTGGATAAAGAGTTTATTGTATTTGAATGCAATTAATATTAAGATGAAAAGCTTGAGTTTATTTCAATAAGTTATCTATATATTTAATTTGATAATATTTAAAATACGCGGCATTTGCAAGTGCATTGATGTGTTGGAAGGGACGAGACGCTGTCATAAAAATGATCTGCAGTTTTTAAAAGAGTCGCATTAAGTAAGCAATCGGAGTTGCTTGAAAAGCGATTGCTACAGCTTGATTTATGCTGCAATTAATTTTGTGAAATTATAATGAAAATTCAATTGATATAGTGATAAAGAATGTAAGTGATATTTTCCTTACTAACGCGAGAAAAACTAAAAAGAATTAAAAGTTCAAATGTTGTCAATTTGGTGATAACAAAATACTGCGTAACAGTTTACAATAGCGTTTTAAGTGCGTGTTGAAGGTGTTCCAAGTTGATGCTTTAATAGCGAGTGATAAATGTACAATAACACAATCGACCCAATTAATAGATCGATATATAAAGTATAATAATTAAAGAACATTGATAATGAAAGTATGATCTTCCGTAGCTCGCTCACGGTTCCAGAATGCCGGCAAAGTGACATCATCGGAAGAGCAGTCTCTAACCTATTTGAGGCCCCTTTAGCGGTCAAAGGAACGCAAGCATTACATCACCACTTTTTCAACGAAAACAACAAGTAAGAACCCTTTTTGTTTGTGTTAATAAATAAAACGTTTTTGTGTTTGATTTTCTCGAAATTTACATTTGCCTATCACAATTAAACGAAAAACAATATGTTTAATTCTGATAAAGATCTTACATGTTAGTTTTAAGAATATTGTTTTACATTGTAGGTTTGATTTTATATGTTTGTAAACAACGTATTGATGCATTTTCGTTCAGATTTGGAATTTAATTAAATGAGTATAACGTTTGATTTACTTTCATTGCTAAGATTATTACTATTAATAGCTCATCCAAATATTGAATATATAAAGAAGTCAACTCAATAGGAATCCAGATAAATAAATGAATCGAAATGCGCATAATGTTAATGGTAACAGGTAATCATTTCTTTATTTTAACTTTGAGCTATCCATCGCAACCGATTAAGAAAGGAATTCGTAAACGTAAATCTTAAACTTCATTTACGCAAACCGAAATTAATTAACAAGCGAAGTAAAATTTAACTAGTAAATGATGCCTTCATAAATTGAACGCCCATTGTAATCTCATGCACTATTATTATTACTGATCGTGAAATTTTCAAACTATAAATATCTGGTGTGGAACGACACACAATTTTCCAACCTACAAAGTGGAAATTAAAAGAAATGAAATAATGTTAATTATATTTTTTTTAATACGTTCATAACGAAAATATTGTAAAGTTAATAGACTTACAGATCCTAACTTAACAAAAATTTCAAAACCGTCCGCTTCTATGAAATGACCATAATATAATTTAAGCATTTTGAATCATATTAATTAATTCTGATAAAATTAGCACTCAAAATTCTATCTTAGGAATTTTTTGCCGCTAAATTACACGTCGTATCAGAACTGCATAGAGCAAAATTTATGTTTAAGGTATATATATATATATATATATATATATATATATATATATATATATATATATATATATATATATATATATATTATATATATAAGGATCTTATCTTTCGAGATAAACAGTCGGTTAAATTAGGGCAAAGTTGCGCATTTTTATGTTGAACAATAACCTGAAAGAAAATTAGAGTTATGTTCTTTTGTTTTTGAATTATTGCAAAAAAATTAACTTTTGGTTTTCATTTTTATTTTTTTAAGCAAAAACCATTAAAGCTAGACGTTTTTAACTAAAACATGCTCAAGGCATTTTTTCACAAGGAATCTAAACCTGTCATCATAATTTCCATGGCGTCCTAGACGCAAAAGATACAACGTCCAACTTTATATTTTCTTATGGGCGCCATTTTGGATTTTGCATTTTTATATCAAGTTCTTTTTTCTGAATACAATTATATATCACACATAATAGTTCTGCCTTAAAAGTAACCATTTTCCGTTGTTTTAATAAAAAATTTGACAGTTCCACAATTATTTTGGCGCAATAAAACAAAGCTTCCAAAGAAAATTTATTAAAAGAAAAATATTAAGCACAAGAAGAAAAATGGTAAAAAAATTACAGCAAGACAGATCAGGCGACCGTGCTGGTTAGTGTACGTCACCGTTAGGAGCAATAACTCGAATGGGAAACATTTCCGACAAGTACTCCTAACTCTCCTAGTGTTATGCGGGGGCGCGCCATCTTGCTGGAACCAGGTTGTATTTAAACGCTAAAGAGAAATATTGTTGTCCATAAAGTCCGTCAAAAACGTCCTTAAGAAATTCAGGTAACGAAAAAACCAACCCACACATTAAGGCCAAAATTTATTTGCGGTCGCCGTTTTTTGAAACTGATGTTGATTCTCAAATGACCAGTATTGCTCATTGTGTCTATTCAACATTCTTGCATTAGTGAACTTGCACTCATCAGACCAAATGACATTATCAAGGAAATTTGGATCATTCTGTAGCTGATTTATAAGAAACATTGACCACTGTCTTTTGGATGAAGAACTTGCGAAACATCGACTGCGTAAGGCCGATACTTATGTTTTTTGAGTCATCTCCAAACGACTTGGTGTCATAAGTCTAGCTGATCTGCAATTTCCCTCGCTGAGACAGAAGGATTGTCTGGCACCTAATGAAAAAATTTATACTTAGTGTTTAGGTGTTCGTTATAAAAATCATGTGAATTTTCACCGCTTGTAAGATTTCCTGTTCATGTTCATAATTTTGCGTAGGTTTATTAAACGAACCATATCCACCCAAATTTCTATGCATAAATTGAAAAACCCTTAAATTAGGGTGTAGTTGATCTGAAGCGCTGGAGTGACGACTGCATTGGAAAAAGGCATTTTCGCGACAAGAACCACACAAACGTGAATTACACACAAGAAATGGTGGAACTGTCGTTGAAATAATCGAAGGTTGTTATCTTTCCAAAACAAAAGATTACAGCTCTAATTTCCTTTCAGATTATTGTTCAACATAAAAATGCGCAACTTTACCCTAATTTAACCGACTGTTTATCTTTAAAGATAAGCGAGATCCCCATGCAGGCACTCGAAAACGGACACCCTATATATATATATATATATATATATATATATATATATATATACAGGGTGATTCAAATTCCAGGCTAACCATGGGGATTTCGAAAACGGTAAGAGATAGAGGGGTGGTTTAAATTTGGCAAAGGTGCAAAATTTTGGGAACAACAACATGCTGCCGAGAAACCAAAAAAATTTTATTTCGTTTTCGAGATTTTTTAAAAAAACCAAAATCTCTCATTTTCGTTTTTATTTTTTCCTGACCTTATTTACAAAGATATTCAAAATTAAACAATACATTCTTAAGACAACTTTTTCTTGTCTACAAAATGGCGGCATCAAAATTTTAATACGACGTTTCGTCTTCTGCCGACCATCATCAACTTTTTTATTTCTTATGGCCGCCATCTTGAATTCGTAGACCACTAAATAGAGCTTTTTTTTGTGATTTCAAAAATGTATAATTTGCCTACCTTTTGTTGAACCGTTTAGCTAATATTATCAAAAAAGTAAAATTATTGTTTATTTTAAAAAACGATCTAGATACCATTGCATATTGAACAAGAAGGTACCAAAGTTGTTCTTGATATGTTTGACATGCTTGAGTTGCCTGGTTTTTTAGTTTCTAAAAATACGACCCACATAAGATGCTTGGCAGTCACACTTGATTTGATAGATACCAGATTTCACTGACGGGTTCACTTTATCTTTATTGTTAACGAGGTGCTTCCTAGTATTATTGTCCTGTTTCTACGTGTGTTCATAAATTCATTCATATTAATTGTAAGAACCCCTAAGCATAATTATCACAAGCCACCATTGATTGTTTAACAAGCTGCCAAGTACCTAATACTAAGATACAGTTCAGTTAATAAAACAATATTCTCTATGTTTACCAAATAATAGCTAGCTTATCTGAAAAAGTTCATTATTCTGATAAAAACAATTTTAAATTGACATCACTCTTCTTCCGAAAAAAATTCATCAGAACTTTGATCACATATTGCCAGCTAGCCAGAGTTAGAACTCGCCCATTTTCCCCTACCTGCTCGCGACTATTGAATTTTCTGGTGATTTAATGTATATTTGGAACATTTCAGGAAAAAAAATGTGCTATTGTATGTTACGTATTGTTTTTGTTAAGCTATAGAACTGATTCAGGTCTGAAAAAAAAAGCGTTGAAATCAGGAGGTAAGCAAGTTTTGCAGTCAAATGTAAGCTCCCTATAGTCCCCCTCAAGCAAAGGGTGGAAATGAAAAATAACGAAGTAATAAAATTCTGTTGAGGTTGCCACCTTATCATTGCGAGCTGAATCCAATCGAACGTATATGGGCTAAAATGAAGTTGCGTAGAAAAATAAAATATTTAAAATAAAAGATGTGAAGCAACTTATTCTGCATGCTGTTGAAAGTGTTACCCTGCCGATTGCAAGCATTATGTTAAACATTGAAAAAAAATTAATAAATTAAATGGACACCATAATAGAGCCGTTGATTATCTCCGTTAGTGCTGGTGACGATAGCAGTTTGAGTGAAAGTTCTGAAGAAGACAATCTCTAATTAAATTACATTATGTGATTCGGATTTTGATAAAATAATAAGTAAATGTCTGTTAATGTTCATAAAATGTAAGCATTGTTCTAAATAATAATGAACTAGTACAGTGATAAATAATTAACAAAATCTGTGATAAGTAGTAGTTCTTAGTTGTATAACACCGAAATGGGCTTCGTTTATTCCCATTGTAAAGTATTTTTCTTGTATGTGTATATGTATTAGCTCCATTTATTGGAAATTGTAGTATCTGTCACTTGATGCGCACTAGGCAACCCACTCTGCTCGCAAGTATAAATTGCATTTATACGAAAATTTTAGTGTAAATCAATCTTGACGTTTACGCCTAGTTTGAAAATGAATTATAAACGGTATATATATATATATATATATATATATATATATATATATATATATATATATATATACACACATAATCAAAAAGTGTAACTGTAAATAATTTGAGTAGAATGTAATTGCTTTGTCGGTAATACAATCACCGTCTTTTTCGATAAACATAAATGTTATGCATTGAAAATATTGAGGTACCTAATTGATGTAATTAAAGTACATGTAATAAATACATTGTGCAAAAATAGTATACATCGTGTGATAACACTCTCCATACACTTCCTGCAATGCAACTCAAGTGCGCAATGATGTCGTGCGTGAACACTTCTCTGATACCACACTTAATATGCAATATAATACTATTACTTGGCCGCAAACAAGAGATTTAATATAATACAAAAACCTACAAATACTTCTTCTTCTATTTTATATACACTAATGAAAATTATTTGTTTGGTACTTACACAAATTTTACAAATTAATAAAATTTCCTTTGTTAGCAAATCCAGGTTTAAGTTTCGTACACAATTACATTGTTAGTTCACAACAAAGGGCCTCAAATTCCTAATTGTCTTAAATAAATATGAAGAAAATATGAATGTGACAGCTCTTAATAGTAAATCAATATTAAATTACTGCAAATAATACTAGATTATTAAAAGTAAATTGATTCCAGTATAAGATTGAAAGTCATTAATAATTGTAATTTGTATGTGGTAAATTACTTTAATGATAAAGTACTAAATATATAAGATGCCCATTAACATTAACATTATGCATTTTTTAAGATAAACTAAGTAAAATAATAAAATTGCTTCTCACTTACGATTTGATTTAGTCGTATCTTAAATATGTGTCTAACTGTTCTATGAGAACTTCCTTTTTCATGTTTTCAAGTTATAAAAAGATGCTTTTAACCAGGAATTTAATGTTGCACATAAAGTTATGTGTAAGGTAAAATTTTTATTTCATTCCCGTAAAGCTGAACAAATTTATTGGTGTAGATTAAGAACGTCAAAACTAAAGTTGTAAAATATCTAAAAATAATTATCTAGGGAGTGCTTTCAAATACATTTCAGGGTGCATGGTTGTATTTTAATTTGTGGAGGAGGTTTAATTTCTTCCTTTTACGATAAAATCTTGAAATTGAATAATAAAGCTTCTTGTTTATAATTTAGCTGTTTTTAATCCTACCACCCATTTGCATTTGAATGTTCTTAATAAAAACTTGGCAAATAGCTGAATATTTAATGTACCATACGAAATATGACTGATGCTTTGTTGGAAAATTGAAGCTTTACTTTGTAGCCAGATAAAGTTTAGTACAGAATGTTAATTATGCAAAAGGCGAGTAGAATTATAAAATGAAATCATATTTTATTAGAATATAATGTGCATGTGATGAATATTAAATTAATATTTTAATTAAAAGTGTTTTTTTAGTTATTGTAATAGTTCACCGCTAAATAGGTAATAACGTATATACATTGTTAGGAATGAAGTTACACTATGTAATTACCTCCATGTTTTAATAAATTTACGGATAAATTCCACGATCCTTTTCCTTCTTATACCATTTTAACTAAATACACAAAGGAAGCAATAAATATTTATTGCTGCATGCACGAACATGAAAAACATTATGTCGAACGTATAATAGAATTAATTAAAATTAATGCAAACATAACCACTCGCAACAAATGCTTTATTCGAACTAAAATCTTCAACTAAAAAACATTCGCTCTCAAATGGTTTTGGTAATAATTAGGTTTAACGTTTTAAGTAAATTACAGCAGCATGTTGCTAAGTTGTGCACTTTAAAAATAAATGCAAGAGAATCTGTTTCTGGAGTTTGCTATAAATGTCATAAAAAGATGCAAATATGTAGTAAAAAAAGTACCATCAGAATCTTTTTTACTTTACACAAATTAATTTCCGAGAGTAATAAAAACATCTACGTATAATATATATCGTCTCTTTCTTGCGATTTCACAACTACAAGCTTTCTCATTTCTGATTTCGAGCGACCACTTGACAGGGTTCTAGGAACAGAGAATCAAAATTCTTTTATTTGAATTTTTGTTCTTGCTTGTTCTAAATGTATCCGTGACTGTTGTTTCTTTTTTAAGAGGCGATTAAAAGCATTTAGTTAAGTATAGTAAAATAAATAACCATGACTAATAAAAAATTTTGCTCAAATTCAGATCTAATCCGGCAGCTATTTTTTATTTAACCTAAAAATGTTAGTCTCATCCCATTATTAATAGAATTATCTCACAAATAAATAAAAATACACAGCATAATTGTAAAACCAGTAAAAATTCATCACAAACAAAATAAAAGACGAATTAAGAAGTAACAGAATTACAAACAGTCCTATATTGAAAATTATTATTAATTTTATTAACTACATAAATAAAAAGTCTACCTCGAGTAAGATTTGACCTACGACCTGTACTTTGCTAGAGTACCGCGCTAACCCACTGAACCATCAAGGTTCAAGCCACAATCGATGTAAATTTTGTATTTATGTATGTAGAACTGATGTAAATTTTAAATATATTTACCTTTGAACTTATTCGTTCATAACAAAAACTTATAATACTCCTATATTAAATTATTGGATCAATAACTTTGAAAATATACAAATATATCATATTATTCCCAATTTTCCTACATTCTATCCCTAAATTACAATAAAAAAGGATAAAATTCAGTGGGAGCAAGCAATCAGTGCTGAACTAAATCCTCATCAGTTTATTTCAAATAGCTTGACTTTAGTAAAACTTCCTCCAGGAAAATTTTTGTGAAATATAAATAGATTTGTAGTATTAAAACGGATAAACTGAAATCTTTCAAAGTATTAAGATCGACTGGTAGCAAAAGGTACAATAATGCCCTGAAAATTCCAATCTTTTTTATTAAAAACTTTATATTCAATTATTCACATAAAGCACATTACTTAACTTAGTATTACATCAAACACTAAAAATCAAAATAGCTCGGAAACGCACAGGAATTTCGAAACAGAAGAAGGTACATTATGTTTGTTAAACTGTATGTAGATTTTTAAAAAAAATAGTCATTGACGTAGAAGTTCTGTTTATGGAAGGGGTTGAGCACCCCCTCCACTCCGCCACTGTGCAAGTTTGTGAACATTCTTATCGCTTGTTTTATGACCCTTAATTAATAGACATTATCCCCCCAACATGAAAAAAAATCTAAGCATTCGTTTATGAGTTATAATAAAAATTTGAGAAAAAAAAATTATATTCAACACCCTGTATCTCGGAAACGAAGCCTTCTACGACATATGTTTATAGGAACTTTTCTTTTTAGAAACATGTGTTCTATCTCCTGTTAAAGTTTGTCTACAAAAAACTGACTCACCCTGTATATATATACATACACACGTTTTTCACAATTTATATTGATTCTGCAGCATCTCAGTCGAAAATTTTGGTTGACTTAATTTATATAAAAATAATTTCTTATTTAAATATCTTTTCTAGTGACTTGATCACATCTAATAGTCCGGTGGTGCTATATGCCTCAAAGGTTGATAGCGATCCACGATTTTGCTATAATAGCCGGATGCCAAATTTTATCACTCTAATTCAAACAGTCTGATCGCTATTGTGTTTACATACAAACACACACACACCCATGCGCGCGCGCACACACACACACACACAGACGCATGCCAAAAATAGCCAAAATGTGTTCAGAGACCCATAAAACGTAAGGATCCGTCAAAATCTTGAAGTCGAATTTTTCCATGATTGCAATACCTTCCCTTTACTGTAGGTGGAGGACCGCGAAACCTTTATTATTATAATAAACATGTTGAAATCGCAATTGTTACCGCGGAAGAAGAGTTAATGATTATGCATTTTAATATCTATTAAGTCGTAATTTGAGAATAGTTTTCGGGATATTTTATTTTTGTAACTAATAGTGGCCAAGCAAACACAAGTTAGGGTTCAAACAAGCATGTGTACGCTTGACACTGCTTTATTGCCGGCGACCGTAACAAATCTCTGAAAGTTACTGTATGTACATTCTTGTGGTAAAAACTTCATAGATGTAATAATTAATTACGCAAATCCAAAGAGATTTTTGTTTGGTACTTTGAAATTTAATATTAGCTGAAGGCTTTTCTACGGGCGAATGAATATTTTTAAAATTAAGATTTTGTTCAATAATGAATATGAAACTGTTCCCACGCAACGTTTCTTGTTTTTTTTTATTACTTTTGAAAAACGGTGGTTGATTTCGGGAGTAAATAAATATAGGTAGCTGATGTCGGAGGAGAGAAAGTTACAGTTTTTCTCAA
This sequence comes from Vesta saturnalis, assembly GCA_036346205.1. Taxonomy (NCBI): domain Eukaryota; kingdom Metazoa; phylum Arthropoda; class Insecta; order Coleoptera; family Lampyridae; genus Vesta; species Vesta saturnalis. The sequence continues at coordinate 724,708 of JARFJB010002017.1, read as the reverse complement.
ACCGCGTGTGTTAACCATTTGTGCCTGTGATCAATTAAAGGAATATATATTCAAAACGTAAGTAGGCATTTTAATGTAAATTAAAGCTCGCAGCAAATAATTCTATAAGCCCATGTAATGTATTAAAAATCAAGCATTGCCGTGAAAGACATTTCCAATTACGCACGGGGGCTCATTAAGTTGAAATCTGTTAAATTAAATGGGCTAGCGTCAGACAGTACAGGGCTCCTTCCCTCATCACTTGGGCGAATTAGCATTGTTGCCTGTTTGATTATATTTGTATAAAGAGAGCTAGCGCGGACAAACGGGTAAAGGATGAATCACGGTTATAATTGTATATAGGCAATACCGATTGATTTACACACTCCCGGATCCAGTTGATCATAAACGGCTCTTGAATGATATTTTTACTGTTTTTATTGTGTTGTATAGATGAATGTGTAACCTGAGAAAGGGACGCTGTATTTTTTTAACGCAGTACCTCAATCTTGTGTATTGGTCACGTTGTTATTTATTTGCACTTCTTTGATTCACTTTTTTTAAGTAGAATTGTTTGCCTGCGAACTAATTTCTCTTTATATGTAATTTATTGCAATTGTACGCAATTGTGTAAGTGTAAAATATTTGCCTATTTTTTTGTTGTTGCAGTTACCTGTGCCTTACTGTTTTCTTTGCTTATTTACTTAAAGACCAGCATGATTGGTTTTAAAGGGCTACATGTTTGGTATTACAATTTTTATTCTGATTTATTTATGACACAATTGTGGATGTGATTACATTGGGTTTTTTATTGTGTTTATGTGTAGCTAAACTGATTTTTATTCATTTTCTCTTAATGTTATAATTTTGTGCGCACTTTAACCTAATTTAATAGTGCTTTGTTATATATTTAACCCTTTCATTGTTTTTCTTTGTGTTATTTGATTTATTAATGTACTTGTGCAATTACTTACTTATGAATAAATTGGGTTTTCTTGGTGGTTCTTTCCCAAAATAGTACATTAACGGGTTGAAAAATCCTTGCGCAAAGCTCCTTAATTTTAATTTGAGTAGTTTAACCTCATCAAACCTATCTAACAAAAATAACACAGCATAGCTACCACTAGACAGCCAATTCTTTTGATCAGATTTGAGGTTTGCGAGTAATTAAATATCAGACTTGTAAATAAGTTCTGTTTTAATTATTGCCAGGAAAGTCAATGTAAGCCAAGCAATTAATTTGAGTAATAGTAGCATTATTGTCAGTAAAGATAAATCACTTAGAGACTGTTTTGTTCTTAAATTTACATTCTTGCGAATAACTTCAAATTACACTTTTCAAGATAGGGTACCTGGAGGACGCTACACTACTATAGGTACTTGGTATAGTATACGGGAATTCAAAATTTGTTCTTCTTGACGAATTTCGTGTGTATAGCCTTGCCATAACTTACTGCATTTATCTTTGAATAAAGTTTATATTCAAAGATTATACTCAGTCCGTTATCCTAGGACACAGTTATAAACGTACAAATTAAAATTTACAATTTCACGTAATTAAAATACATTTATCACATTTTAAAGATTAATATCTAATAAATATCAGTAAATGCAAAGTACAGTTTAACTGTGACTTTAAAACTGCGATTGCCATATGCCTTTAATGATGTTAATAAATCGATTTGAATATAACACAAACGTTTGATTACAATCATTTAAAATAAAAATTTTGATTGAATCTAAGTTATAAAATTAATAGGTATCATATATATTTTTAGAACAATAGTTTGACACAACTAGGTAAATTGCGTCTGAACCAGTTTAGGCTTAATGAAATATTACTTTTTCTTATTAGTCCAACCTTTCTACCTCCTTATAGATATATAAAAGTTAATTACCAATACAGTTAAGGAATAACTATCAATTTTTATAATGTAATGGTGTATAAAATTTAATTACAAAATAAACGTTACTAATTTTAGACACTTGTATAATCCCAATTTTAATTTCGATAATTCGATACAGTTAGATATGATTTTCAAGATTTATCTTTTATTTTACATCCAAGGCGAGAATAATGAGAAAGTTGTGTAAAAACGGTATATCGCTTAATGGTTCTATGTTTCCAGTCAAGCGTTAACTTCTACTCGAAAGGATTGTTAGATTGTTGAATTATATATTTCAATCTTGCTCTGGTTTGTGGTATACATTTCGTTGCGTATAAAAACGTCTATTTTATCAAATGTTTGATAAAGCTTAATTCTAGATTTTTACAGTTTTATACAAAAAGCATATGTTGTGATACCCACAAAGAATTCAAGACAAATGAAGCGAAATCAATTTTCATATTTTACGATAAAAGTATCTATGGTATATTTTTATTACAGAAAATGTTTGGTAGTAATGACTTTGCAATTAATTTACAGTTTTGACGTTTTACAATGCTGTTGCGTACAATGAGTATGTATAAATAGATGTGCCAGTGCCATCAATATAAAAATGTATAGTTCATGATTAACCCTATATGGTAAAACATGGGGAACATGCATGTTTTCTATAAACGTGATTCAGGATACTCATGTATGTTATGTCATACAAATAAATGTGCTTTGTGTTCTATGAATTGGTACGTACATACCTACCCGTAAATACAATGCATAGTTTCTTTATAAACTTTATTTTTAGTATTTAGTACTATTAATTCATAAATGTTTTTTACTGCAAGAACGTCGCAATCAAAGAAGTAATGCTTAATATTAAAATACATTTAAAACGTTCCAGTATAGGTTACAAAATTAAAAATTAAAAAATCTGATGTGGCCAGTACATGACTTTCTTATGCTGGTGATTTGTTACGTTAGTACAGCGTACCTTACAGTGCAAAGGACCAGAGAGAGAACATCCTTTTATACTACACCTATAGGACGAGTTATAAGATGGTGTTTATCAGTCAGACAAAGGCTATTTTTAGTTTACCAATATTTTCGTTTACATAAAGTGTACAATATATAATATTATTTCTTTACTTTGCTTTATCCTCACAATCAATTTAAAAATCATATGTGTGGATAAGTTTAAATATAGGATTTAATTGTCATATCAACGGGGATACTTTAAACAATAACGGGATTTTGTTCAAACAATTAACGAAAATAATAAAAAAGCGTACATATCAAGTCGTCCAGAGCCCTTTTTCTCGAAATCGGCTTTAGAATAAGAGTACCCTTTTTCAAGAAAATAATTCAAGAAATCTAAATTAATCCACAAATTTGAAAATATGTCAGTGGCGTTCAAGCTAGGATCGTCGAAGTATCCGAGCATCCTGAAATTATGTCAATGGAATATTTTTGAGATATGACAGTTATATTAAAATTTAGCTCCATCATGCAATCTCACTTTTCTAAGTCACATCGTTATATCTTTAGTCGTTATTGGATTATCCCAAAAAAGTAATATTTTTCTATATATTTATATACCACTATGGTCCTCCGTAAACTATAGTGCACTTACAAATGTTTCAAAATTGCCCAACACCTATATTCGCAAATTTTCAATATTACACTTTACCATTAAATAAATAACACGTTTCTGTGTATTGCTTATTTGTTTCTACACAAGCAATTAATAGGCATATTAGATTTAAATCTTATTAAAGATAGATTATAAGTATGGAAATAGCAATCATGGTACTACAAATGTGTATGTATAAACACATAAACAGAGAGTTGTTAGTAAAATGTAAAATTTCAATCACCGGAATTATAGTAGTTTAACAATGATTTTCCGATAAAGCTCATTTGCTCCTTAGTTGATGCGTCAGTAAACGAAATTATCAATTTGGAGGACGGAAAATCCTCATGTTAATTACGAACAACTGCTTCATTTTGAAAATGTTTGGTTTATAGTCTGGTGGCATTATTGCTTGGAAATTGAAGCAAATGTTGTGCGCTACTATAGTGTAGTAAGTGAATGTGGACAAGCTTTACTTTCAGCAAGACGGTGCACTGTCGCAAACAAGTCGAGAAACAATCCGCTTTATATAGAAACCAAACTTGGTGAATAAAAAATTCAAGCAATTTGTCTCAAAGGTCTTGCCATCTAACATCGTTGGACTATTTTCTTTGGAATTATTTCAAAGGTAGTGAGAGTAATCTACAAACAATTCAGGATGTCAAACACAACATTCGAAGTGAACTTAACGCTATTAATCCACTTTATCGTAAAGTCGTCAAAAATGCTGATGGCCGGATACAGGGATATAAAAGAATTCGAAGTATGCATATGCAGTGATTTCACATATAATTGTCAAACATTCCACTTGTACTAGAAGTTCTCGATCTTTTTCTTCCGTAAGTGTCTTTTTTATATTGATTTAAACTTATGACTCACGATTATATGTACAGTACATATTTGGTATTATAATTGCTATAAGTAATTCAAGCTAGTTTTTAAAATTAAATTTAATAAAGTAATAATATAAATACTACGCTTACTTCTCATGTTTGAAGTTGAATTCAATGCTATTAACAGAGAAAAGAACAAATGTAGTAATAAACAATTTCTTAAAATTACATGAAATATAATTAGACTCAAAAGTATTTAATTTATGTATTGCATTAGTGACAATAGGTTAATTTAAAAACTAATTTCGATTAATAAAATTCAATATGTTTCATATCGATATCTGCAAACAATTCATTGACCAAGCATCACTTGACATTGTTCTCACGGATTAACATCCGTACGTAGTAATCAATTTACGTCAATAGTCAATTTTACTATAATTATAATTATAATTGTTTTTTTTTTTTTTATTATTCATAATTATTTTCTGTGATTTAAAGCCTATCTCAGCCTGTAGGCCACCCTCAGAAGGATATTTGTTGTTTTTTATGCGTTACAAATCTGTATTCACCCGTTATCACCGTCAAAACCAGTGTGATCACTAATAAATGTTGCAATCATTCAATTACTAATGTTTCAACTATGTTGTTTCGAATTTCGTTTAATTGTAATGAAAATATACAAGGGTTCCTTTACAAAAAGAGTCGTTTTCTCAACATTTTTGCATATCTTATTGGAATATCTATTTTACATAGATACCGTAATTCGTAACCAGTATTTTTGATTTCGCTATATTATCCTCTTTTCAATCATCCATTTTGTCAGATGTGAAATAACTGGATATTAATCGTCGAGCCAGTGATTTTTTTTTTTAGGAAATTACGTGTATTGAGGACTATCTACAGAACCTCAGGATGAAACATCGCGGTATCAGTTAGTGATACCTTATCTCACAATGTGTAGAATTAGTAGTAAAGAAAACATGCCTACTGGGAAATCTGTGAGCTTGGAAGACACATAAACTCTGGTTACCTCCATATACAAAGCAAGAAAAGGATCCTCCTCCAAACCAGGAGAAAATAAATCACTGAGAATGAGGAGTGAAGTTTATTAATCGAGCAGACACAATGAATCAGATGATGTTCTTTCGCTGAAGGATAGCTCTGACAGCGTTGAACATTTTTCTGATTGAGAATAAAATTTTTAAGCGCCAAAACTAGTTCATATAAATAATAACAGTAAAAGTTTTAATTATGATTTTTGCATTCATGATAAAAAGGTATATATATATATATATATATATATATTATATATATATATATATATATATATATATATATATATATATATATATATATACATACAGTATTCGCCAAAATAAACAGTACCCGAAAACAACTTTATTAATTTTTGTAATTTACATATTCAAAATGGTCACCATTACGGTGTAAACAAACTTCGTAGCGATTTTGCAGATCATTGAACATATTCATAAATAGTGGTTGACGCAGCTGTTGGAAATAAGTTATTATTGTTCGTCGTAGTTCTGCAATATCCATTGGTGCATCATCAGAGAGGAATACTGACTCTTGCACCCTGTTGAAACCAACACTTGTTCAACTGTAAATTTCGAGCGCAGCAAAACTTTTTTAATCTCTCACAAAGGTATGATGACTTTCTGAGTGATTAACAGTAACGGTATGTTGATTACCGTCTTTAACAAAATAAGGACCTATTATAGCGTGCTCCGATACAGCACACCAAATCGTAACTCGAGCTTTGTGAAGTGGTTTTTCTACAATGAAGGCAGGACTTTCAAACGCAAGAAATCGAGTTGTTTGTCTGTTGATATAGCCATTTAGGTGAACATTACTTTCGTCTGAAAACCATACATTTTTCAATAAATCGGTATGTTCCTATACTAGGCTCAACACGCGTCCACAGTAAACCTTTCTTGAACGTTTGTCTACAGAGTTTAGTCGTTGTCCAGTTTGGATACGATATGGATAACCATTGAACCTGTCTTTGAACATTCTACGTGTGGATGCTTCACTGATGTTTAATTTATACGCAGTTCATCGGTGACTTCTTTGTGGAGACGGCAAAACCTGGCCAGGCCATCAGTGAAAATGTCATATAAAATTTAATCAAGTTATGAGTAGGTATTAAGTTTTGAAAAACTTTAATTTGAAGTTGATAGAAGCATTCACAAGTAGAAACTTGACATCAATTAAAATAATCCAGTCAAATCTAACAAAAAATAGCTTTGTTAATAAATGCAAGTGTTATTTAATGGTGAAAACACAATGTAGTACGTTCTATATTATTTTTAATTTTAATTTAAACTACATATGTTAAACTATAGTGCTGTGGTAATTTAACATATAATTGGTAAAGCATTTACTCAAGGTCTAGGAAAAATGCAGCAAAAAACCTAGACATACCAAAAGTTAAAATTAAAATTAAGACGTACCATTATGCCTTTTTTTAATTATAAGACGCCAAAACCTATTTAAACGGAGATTTCTTCTTCTTTATTGCAACCTATTAGGTTGTTTGTATATCTCAACAGTTTCACGTTGTATACGAACATAATAATAAGTTTGTCTTGACAATATTTCCATATTATCAAACTGAATGTCATGAGTTAAGTTATTTTAAGCATGATCATCTACCGCCGATTACTCTGGTTGACCTAATCTACAAAACCTCATATGTTCTTTACGCCTTGCATTGAAGCTACGTTTTGTGGTTCCAATGTATACTTTTCCACATGAACAAGATAACTTATATACTCCGGACGATGATAATGGGTTTGAGACATCTTTAGGTGACCTTAAATGTTCTTTAGTTGTAAGTATAATCTTTGTGGTTCGAGTTAACATCTGAACTTAGAGATGACTTAAATTTACATTCTAATATGTTTACTTAATGCTGTTATTACACCTGCTAGCTATACCCATAAAGAAAACCCAGTTCTTAATGTTGGTAGTGCTTTTCTTCTTTTATAAGTAATGTTACCGATAAAATTAAAAACATCCATGGTGTTAGGACCGTTTTTAAACTACAAGAAAAATTAAAGAATATTTAAGGTCACCTCAAGATGTTTCAAACCCAATATCGTCTTCCGGAGAGCATAAGATATCTTGTTTATGTGAAAAGTATATATTGGAACCACAAAACGTACAAGATGTAAAGAACACATGAGATTTTGTAGATTAGGTCAACCAGAGAAATCTGCGAAATTATTATGTTCGTTTACAAAGTGAAGCTATTGAGATACATAAACATTCGAAAAACTGCAACAGAAAGAAGAAAATCTCCGTTTAAATAGGTTTTGGCATCTTATAATTAAAAAAAGGTTTGATTTTAAGTTTAGCTTTAAGTATGTTTCTGTGTTTTTTTCCTAGAGGCCTTGAAGTAAATGCTTTGCCATTATACGTTATATCACCACAGCGCTAAATATATGTAGTTGAAATTAAAATTAAAATTAAAAATTATATAAAACGTACTACATTGTATTTTCACTGTTAAATAACATTTTCATTTATTAACAACGCTATTTCTTTGTTAGATTTGACTGGATTATATAATTAATGTTAAGTTTCTGTTTGTGAATGCTTTTATCAATATCAAATTATTTTTTCATAACTTTACACTTACATCATAACTTGATTAAATTTTGTTAAATTTGTTGTTTGGTTATGACATTTTTTACCGTTAGCCTTTGACCGTTAGAGGTTCTTACAGGTAATTTAACCATATTTAATTTACTAATGATCTAGTTATTCTTTACTAAAATTGTATTCCATAGTTGGCGTTATACGTTTATCAAACGGTTATATTGATAAGCAGGCTTATGCTTGCGTTTACAATTTTTAAATTTCACATAATTGTTTGCAACATCTTAAACAATTTTGAAAGATAATATTACTAATAAAGAAGATAACTGTAAGCGTGTCGATACGTTTAGATTTGTATAAATTAAATACATAAATACATTTTCACTTGATTTGTGTTTAAAGTTAAAATATGCAAAGCAACCCGTTTTACGGTACTCGTGAATTCATTTTCAGTGGTTCAACATTTTTTATTAAAGAATGATTTTCCTTTTCATCTAAGAATTATAATATAAATGTGACTGTTGTAATTACTCTCCTTAATACTCCTTTTGAAATGATATGCTCAATATCCACGGAGAATAGCACATTTTTTGAGCCACACAGTTTTCTTTTTTGTGCATTGTCGGAAGACTGTTAGTACAGGACTCGCATGGACAAAGATTTTTCTCATAGTTCCTTTAGGGCATAACATTTGAAATTGATTTGTGGCCGCAGTTGAATTACGATGGCAGCTTCTGTAACCCGTATACTTTACATGGTGTAAAGACTTCCGTATCGATTCATTTAGCTGACCATCTACATCTTACCGTTTCCAAAATACCAGTAGTAAACATCGAATTCCTGAACACTATAGTTTTTGCATTATTCATTTCCTTGCTTTATTTTGCAGATAATAACTTAATTAATATGAAAATTGCAAATTTTTTTACTACCTATTCTAATATTTTCCAATTAATAGTACCTACAATGTAAAATATTTCGCTCACATTAAACATACTGGAAATGTTCATATTTTTTCTATTTTTTGTGGTAACCCTTCTTTTTTTTTTAATTATTATGTTTATTCCTTTCTTTTTACATTCAAGAGATATTTCGAAACAATATTTCAAAGCAAAAAATAAACTACAGGAAATATGTTTCTAATTAATTGAAATGAAACAAATATTTCTGATTTATCTTATTAAGCCCTCGTATTTGATAAATTAATAAACTTGTAACGTGAATAAAGCATAAATGAAAAAAAAAACAGAACGGTTTGTCGATTTTTTACTGCCAGTATAAATTTTCATCGACTTAGCGGTAAGGAGCAAGTGAACTTGTGGATTTATGATACAAATCGGAAATCTGTATTCATTTATTTAAATTGAAATTTATTTATGCAGCTACTTTGGATATATTCCAGGCCATCCTGCTTGTTTACATTTACTTTACTAATACTCAATACTCTAAGGGTCCAACTTATATACAGGCATACATAATTCGCATTTCAGTCAGTTTATGAATACGTACACCTTTTTCACTTTTTGATTAGTTTTTTATTAATTAAAAATGAACTTTAGTATGTTGCATAGCTTAATTGAAATTCAATAACTGATCATGTAAGGTATTAAAATTATCCTACAGTAAATGAGAAAAATCCATTGATAGTATGTTATTTAAAGCTAGGTGTATCGATTTAGCCACATACATTTCATCCGTATGAGAGAAATTTCTACCTACGTCACAGTTAATTTTCATGTGAGGTTTGAGGTTTATAGTTTATTGTACAACTTTGTTTATAAATTCTCTGGTATAACAAAAAGTGAGGAATGCCATTGTTAATTACAAGTTCAACTTTGTCGTAGGTGGTAACTTTATAATCAATATTCTGTTCATGTTTTAGGAAGCGGTAGTGTTTCGTTAGAGAGATTACAGCTTATGCATGCAACAAAATTTTGTTAATAAAAAGTTTCAGCACTAGAGATTATGCTTCTTTGAAATACGTTTTATTTCGATCACAGTTATAACAGTTCTAGTTTATATCTGTTACGGTTTATTTTATGTTGATCTTATAAAAATAAGGAAATAAAACATTTAAAATATACTGTTACTCTCATTTTGAATTCATTATCCGTATTGTTGAAAAGTGTAATAGATTATTTCTTAGAATACAGTTTTATAGCCAGAGGTTCTTGTTTATACGTTATTTTTCGCGATTTAGGTTAATAGGTAAATATCTTTTTATACGAAAACATAAAGCCTTGTACACTTAAATGTTTACCAAACTTTTTGTTGTCAAAGCGTATAACGATCAAATCACATTTTAATTATCAGATTGAAAAAATCCAGTTATAAAAACTATGCATTGAATGTATTGTTAGGCTATAATCACGCTGATCACTATCGAAAGGAAATGGAATAGTTATATGAGAGAAGTCAATGATTAAAGTAATACCTTGATACCTTAATCAACAACATTATGGATTATGATGTCAAGATAAAATTTCTTGAAACAATTCCCCAGTCTAAATCCGTTTTATTAAGGTATTATACAAATAATTGACAAATTGTACGTTAATAAATTTATGTTACATGAAAAAATTGAATATGACATCAGTGTTATTGAAGCAATTTTAAGGTTGCCATAGCCATCTGCGTATTTAAAGATGGTTTTAGATGGTAAATATACCAAGCTTCCTTTATACTAAGATCATTGGTATTTTCAGCTCTATCCAATATAGGGAAGTAATTGCTGGTGATTTCATGATTTTGCTCAAGACGATGTTGAAACACAGCTGAATTGGCTATGGTTAAAGATCTTTTTCCGAGACAAGGAGTTAAAGCCAAATGTTGATAGCGTCGAACAGCAAAATGTCTTCGGGTTTTCCCGAGGAACATAGCGTTGTAGCTATTACATTTAAACTTATAAATGGTATTTGACGAAGGTCATCCGGGAGTACATCCTTAGCACGGAAATGAGAACCAATCCTGATCAATGTGATCAGTGCAAAATGTAATTCAACTGTTAGAAAAGATTTTTTAAGAAATCTTCTAATAACACGGCGAACATGAAAACCTGTAAAGGTGTAATATATACAGTTTGTTTGTCTTCTTCAGGTTTTGGAGGTCCAACAATCTTCTTTTGCAAAAATTTTCTTATGTAGTTATTGATAAAATTTAAATTGTATCCATTACTAACAAAAATATTTTTCAAATTTTTTCATCCTATATGTAGTAAATTGTAAGAACAAAGCATATATGCTCGATATAGTAGAATGTTAATGAATCCTGTTTTGTACTTATTTGGAAGGAAGCTGTCAACATTAGTATTAATCCATTAAATGTTGGTTTTCGACATACTGACGTAGAAAAACCCAAATTTGATTTCTTACATTCATTCCTAGAAACGGTGATATATAATCTTTTTCTATTTAGTAACTGAATTTTATATTAGGATGTTGGTTGTTTAAGTAGTAGACTCAATGTTCATGTTTAAAAAGAAGAAAAGTATCATCTACATAACGTCTGTATAAAAAAGGTTTAAAGTGATTAGGACTACGTAGATGACACTTTTCTTCCTTTTAAATATGAACATCAGCCAACAGCCAACATCCTAATATGGTATGGGTATGTAATTTACCTTTTGATCATCTACGCTCCTTGTTGCCGCAATCCTAAAAAACTTGGTGTCCCTAAATTGCGTAGCCAAAAGTATATGGAAGATTATTTACGCACAAATAAGCTGATTTAACTAAACTTGCCTTAGTCCAAAAGTTGATAATAACTAAGCTATAGTGTGCCAAAGTTGAAAAAATAAATCACATTTTCTTTCATATATATTTCGACTGTTTTGAGCTAAATTTATAAAATTTTGGGGGTTTCTTGGGATGAGAAATTCAAATTTAAACCGCTACAACTTTTTTGTGCTACACTGTAGGCGCTTTTATTATGGAATAATAGTTTTCCATAGCTTTTCTGCTTAAAAAATACTAGCTCTGCAACAAAATTTAAATATGAATTAAAAAACTTCTTAATTAAACTTTGCCCCTACCGACTAGACTTCTTGTTGGTTAATGGTACTGGATAGATTCCAATTTATGTAATTAATATTGTACCTATTATTGACGATTCTTATACATGTCTGTGTCAACAAGAATAAATGATTTATTATTATTATTATTATTATTATTTTTTTATTAAGGCATCGACTGCAAGGTCATTAGCCTTTACATTTTTTGAATCAGAGCTGTAGTAATAAATTGCTCTCTTTCAAGAAATTTATTATAATATTAACATTTTCATTACTTAAACTGGTTTTTAATTGGTCGTTTAGATTGTATTTACGTCTTAAGGCTGTATACTTCTTGCAGTCGCGTAAAATATGAGAGACAGTTAATAATGTTGAACATTCTGCACAATGTGGTCTGGGTTTGCCTAAGAGAAGGTAGGATGATGTTAATTTTGAATGACCGATACGTAGACGTGTTAATGCTACCTGTTCTCTTCTATTTAATTTTAGAGGTATGGTTCTACTGTCTTTTATTTTAGAGTAAAAGACTCGTTTTGTTTCCAAGTCAGAGTCCATTTTGCAATGACTTTTTAATTGTAAAATTTATGACATCATCTATCCTGACTGTGTTGATATCGATTGCGGTTTGGCGCGTTGCGTCTTTGCCGAAATGTCCACCGATTCATTTTCTTTAATACCCACGTGTGCGGGGCACCATACGAAACACACCTTTTTGTTTAATGAGGTTTTAGATAGTCTAAACATGCTAATATTGTTTGAATTAATAGGTCTTCTGAGAAACTGTCTTTCATATTTACTAGTGCGCTTTGGGAGTCGACACAGATTATAAATTTTGCGGATTGGGATGTAGAACAGTACCAAAGCGCCTGTAAGATTGCATATAATTCTGCAGTGTAAATGCTGGCGTATTTTGGTAATGTCCAGCTGTGGTTTTCTAGCACATGTATAGCACTTCCTACTCCTTGGGCAGTTTTTGACCCGTCTGTATACATCTGTACATAGGTTAGGTGATTATTTAATACTGAAGAAAAGGTCGCCTTAAGATGATCATTGTTTATATTATTTTCCTTTGAGGAGTAGTGTTTAGGCGGACGATAGGTTGCTCAATTACCCACGGTGGATGTTCGCCAAAGCATTGTGTGAAAGTGTAGAATAATGTTTCATCGCAGTTTTCGGTAATATATTCTTGATATCTTATGCCTGTGGGCGCATAATTGTTTTCCGGGATTCGTAAATGTTTGTACATGGGTTTTCAAAAAGTATTTTATTGTTTGGATGGTTAGTTTGAGCCTGTATTTTTATTCCATACTTCAAAGTATTTTGGACGAAATGATGGTGTAGCGGTAATATTTCCGCTTCGCTACATATGTCGTTAAGAAGACTGGTACGAAAAGCTCCTGAGCACAAACGCAGTCCTTGGCAATGGATTCTATTTAGCCTGTCGATCCAAGTTTTTCTGGCTCCCGAGAAAACCACTGAACCGTAGTTCATCTTAGCCAGGACAGTGCCGTTATAAAGTCTGAGTAGGATCTTCTTTTTTGCGCCCCATGATATGTGGCTGACATAACGGAGAATATTCAATGATTTTTTACATTTTAATATTAGCTCTTCTATGTGCTATTTCCAATAGAGTTTGGGTTCTAAGACCATCCCGAGAAATTTGATTTTGTTCTTTATTTCGATGGTATGACCGTTTATATAAACACGAGGATGATCGTGTCTGTTTCGTAGCCGGCAAAAGTGCATAGCATAGGTTTTGGCAGGAGAGAAGCTGTAACCGATTTTGTGGGCAATGTCAGTTAAATTGTCAATTGCTAGCTGCAAGTTTTCAGCAATATTACTTGTTATCGAGCCAGAAGAGTAGATGGCAAGGTCATCCACATACATACTTTTGCCAAAAGATGGGTCAATTGAGTTTAACAGCGGATCAACCGCGATAGCAAATAAGGTCGCACTAAGAGTAGATCCCTGAGGTACTCCGTTCTTTTGCATTCGTTCTGTTGAGAGTAAGTTTCCAACACGTACTTGAAATATCCTATCATTCAGAAAACCAGCAATAAAAATTGGAAGATTGCCTTTAAATCCTAATTCGTCTAGTCTTTGCAGAATTCCATGCGGCTTTGTTAGATCAAACGCCTTCTTTATGTCAAAAAAGACTGCAATTAAGTGCTCTCTTTTCGCAAAACTGTTTAGTACAGCGCATTCAAGTTGAACTAGGTTATCTGTGGTAGACCTATGTCTCCTTGAGCCCATCTGGAAGTCAGAAAGTAATTTGTGCTTTTCTAAGAACCAGGATAAACGGGTATTTACCATCTTTTCTAGAAGTTTACTGAGACAACAGGTGAGGGATATTGGTCTATAGTTCTCTGATTTAGTAGGATCTTTTCCATGTTTTAGGACGGGGATAATAATTGCCTTTCTCCAAGTAGTTGGATAAGAGCCAGACGTCCAAATTTTGTTGAATAGGACCAGAATTTTCGTTTGTTCATCATGAGGTAGCTGTTTAATGAACTCATAAGGTATTCAATCTGGTCCAGGTGAAGAGTTTTTAGTATTGGATAAAGCCCTTTGAAATTCTACCAATGTGAACGGTACATTGTATGGTTCCTCTTGGTCGTTGGGAAAAAAGGTTGGTGGGGTATATTCGTTTGGTTGAATTGTTTCATTAATTTCTACGAATGTATCTGCAAGACTTTCAGCAATGTTGCAAGCACTGTCGATCACTACTCCATTTATTATTATACTATGTGGGGCGTAACATCTAGGGCCTCCGCTGATAGATCTGATTTTGCTCCATATTTCTTGGTTTGGAGTGGTTGATTTGAACTTATGCACATACTCTTCCCACGATTTCCGTTTGCTACTTTTGATAAGCTGTCTGGCTTTGGCTCTAGAACGTTTAAAATTGATTGCGTTTTCAATTGTGCAATTTCTTTTGAATTTATTAAACGCTTTTTTCTTTTCGTCGATTGCTATTTTGACGTCTTCATTCCACCATGGGACCCTACGTTTCCCGATATGAATGGAAGATTTCGGGATGCTGCTTTCAGCAGCATGAAAGATCTTGGTGGTAATGTTATTTAACGAAGCTTCGACGTTTGTGATTTTATTAAACGGTTCTAGATTTTTCCTGTATTTGTCCCAGTCTGCTTTGTGGATCAACCATTTCGGAACGCGGGCGGTTTCTTTTCCAACACTATGCAAATTAATTTGTATTGGAAAATGATCTGAAACGATTTCGCCTTGTAATACTTTCCAATTGAGCTTTGAGGCAACTTGGGTGTACACATGGATAAGTCGAGGACAGAGAGTTGGACCTTGCATTGAGGAAGGTAGCTTCGCCCGTATTTAAAAGTACTAGATTTTCTTGTTCTATGAAATCTTCTATAATGCGACCTCGTATATCGTTTCTCTGACAGCCCATGTCATATTGTGTCGTTAAAATCTCCTACAAGTACATAGTGTGTAGCTGTTGGACTAAGTGCATTATGTCGTTAATGTTCCAAGAAAAATCGGGTAAGTATAAACTACATATGTTTAATTTTAGAGGGCTCATAATAGAAATGGCTGTTGCTTCAAGGTTTGTATTGATCTGAAGAAAATGATGTGGATATTGCTCTTTAATGAAAACGGCAGTACCACCGTGTGCTCTTTGTCCTGGATCGCTGTCCTTTCGATATATTTTATATCCTTTAAGCTCGAATTGGTCGCTTGGCTTAAATCTTGTCTCCTGTAGACAAATACAAAATGGGTTTTCTTTATGTATCAGTAATTTTAGTTCGGCCAAGTGGTTCTTGCACCCGTTAACGTTTAATTGAATTATATTATCCATAAAATTAGAGATAATAAAAATAAGTAAATATTGTAAATAAATATAAAGATAATTATTATTATTATTATTATTATTATTATTATTATACCTTTTTGATATCGCTAAGAGCGCCGGTTTCCAAGGAAAACGCATCTAAAGCTCATAATACATGCAAATTATCCAAAAGTATCAAAATAACTTATTTGACTATCCTATTTTTTTCCGCCATAAAAATTATATAAACACTAAAACTGGGCCAACTTATAACATTAAATAAAAAAGCGATGATGTAATATACCATTCGTAATTGATCAAATAATTTAATTAATATAAAAAATTACCTTTTAATAATCGCTACTGCCGTCGGCTCATCGGTAGATGAATATAAGGGTGGGTTCTAATTTAGAGTTTACCGCGCCAAAGTATATTATTAAATAGCTTCAAACGGAAGATTAAAATAAGCGGGAATTCTAATAAATAGTTTAATTAACCTACCTGAAATGCTAGTTGCTTCTTTTCTGCTTGATTATTTTCACTTAATTCCAAAAATGTTATCAAAAAATTATGAAAAAAATAATAAATTCTCGAGCGCCATGTTGTCTTTCTTTTTTTTTATATATCTATCTAGGAACAACAAAACCTAGTTATTGAATACTATAAACAATTAACACAAATGAAAATAAAATAACAAGTTATACATAAGTTTATTTAATATATGTTTGAAAACGAAAAAAATTCAGAAGTCATAAACTAAATTATAAAAAACTTTACCTTTTAACGGTTCTGTACATACACTGTTACAGGTACTATGAAGCAGAATGGTTCATATGGTGAGGTCAATGTCTTGCTTAGTTATCCTTAAAATATGGAATTTCCTTGAAGTTTAATTCGCCAAATTTATTTGTAAAAGAATGTAGAACTTGCGTTGTAAAGGTAACTCAAGTAAAACTTGCCATTTAAAATAATAGTACAGTTAAATATTGACTTATACGTGCCATTAAAGATTATTAAGTATACAAATTAAGTGATTAAAAAGGTGCGTACTTAAAAAAATAAGTACGTAAAAAAAATACTTAATAAAAAAATAAAAGTACATACTTGAAAAGTAAGTACTTAAAAAGTGCCTAAAAAAAGCAAAGGCTTTAGTTTAAAATATAAAGAGAAAAAAAAAATAACTTATCACCAAAATTCTGATGGCACCAAAATATAAAAAATTAAGTAAAAATCATGCTTATTGCTGTTAACATTCAGCATTAAGTGAATTACAAAAAAGCTTTCAGAATAACTCAAGTGTATTCCCCTAAAAATCCTCACGCTTGCGCGAATACAATAATATAAATCCAATTTTTTTTAAAAAAGGGAACTAAAACTATTTATGTAATATTACACCCAAAATATTTGTTCTAGGAAATGCAATTTAAGTTGCCTTTCTCAATTTTACATGTAAATAATTAAAAACTCCTCTAATTTTACGCCAAATAAATTAATGATCTTAGATTAACGTATTTTTTAATACAACCACAAAAAAAGGTTGTTACAATTAGTTTTAATTAATTTCAATTAATTTTGAAGAGGAACGGTTTAGCCAAGAACAAATATTTTCTAATGCATTGCACATTTACGCAAGCGCTTTTAGTTAGATAAAAAACTTTAGTCGGCTTTGCTTATGGACAGTTGAATTTATTTATCAAACGTTTTTTTCTGTCACTTTTCTGTTGATAAATGTCCATAATTATGGCTCACACAGTTTCAATAAGTCTGGAATGGTGGACATGCTATTAGTCTATGAACTTTGTCATTGCAACGGTCGAAAAAGTGTATGAATTTATAGGGACAAATATCCTTTCCGTAGAAATCCAAATCGGCACACTTTTGCTAATATCGAAAGACGTCTCCGCGAAAATGGCACGTTTCAACCAAGCCATGTAAAAAGAGATTTTGGACGCTGTTGAAATAAATCCAAAGACCAGCACACGACGTGTAGAATTGCAATGGGGAATTTCGAAATCATCAGTTCGGTTTTTTTCAAGAACAGTTATTGCACCCATTTTATATTCGAAAAGTTCAAGACATATTGCCCATGGATCCTGATCAACGTTTGACTTTTTGTCGATTTAATATTCATAGAAGAATCGAAAATCGAAATTTTAGTAATAACATTTTGTTCACGGACGAAGCTACTTTTACTAGATGCGGTATTTTCAATGTTCACAATTAACATGTCTGTGCTATTGAAAGGCCTCATGAAACGAGAGTATCTCTTTATGAGCATCACACTTTTATTATTGGTCCCTTTGTACTGCCAAATCGGCTGAATGAAGATAGATACTTTTAATACAAAATTTACCTATCTTATTGGAAGTTTTGCCCTTACTCCTTCGTCGTGACCTTTGGTTTATGCATGATGGCGCATCTCTTCATTTCACTTTAAATGTAAGACAACGTTTAAATGAGGTATATCCACAGCGCTGGATTTGCAGAGGAGGTGACGCACCTGTGAACTGACCGGCCCGATCACCGGACTTGACGCCCTGCGAGTTTTTTTTGTGGGGTGCCTTGAAATCAAAAGTTTATGCATCCCCAGTTAATACGCAAGAAGAATTGTTTTCAAGAATAATTCATGAAGCCAATTTATTGAAGAATAGTCCGAAATCGATGATAAATTTGAATTTCTCATCCCAAGAATCCTCCATATAAGAAATTTTATAAAACTCGCTCAAAGCAGGCGGAAGATATGAAAGAAAGTGTGATTTATATTTTCAACTTTGACACCCTGTAGCTTCGTTATTATCAACTTTTGGACTAACGTAAGTTTAGTTAAATCGGCTTATTTTCACGTAAGTAATCATACTCAGTGACATGGAAATTACAACACCAAGAATTTTTAAATATAAGGACAATAACAAAAACATCAATTTCTTCATTTGCAGTACAATTCCTTATTAGTCAACCCTTCAGGCAGCTTGTTAAGCGACAATTAAGAAATACAAATACTTACAGGGTGCTGCATAAAAGAAGCTCGCCAGTTTAACAGCGTATTTTCCACCGAAAGCTATAAAACGTTTTCGATGCTTCCCAAGAGAGATACGGTTCTTAGAAGACACCTTTGTGGCTGTATTTCCATAATAGTTTGAAATAAATTGGTTAACTTTGAAATGTGGCATACTATTACTGTAACTATACTCAGTGACATGGAAATTGCAACACCAAGAAGGGATGGGAATTTTTTGACCAAACTTGGCAGAAACGTTTAACTACTAAAAGGTAGCAATTGATTAAAATTTCAAAGAAAAAGAACATAATTTTTATTAATAATGCGTTGCCCCCCCCCCTGTAGGTTACACTCGTCCACTCGTCGTGGCATCGATTCTAGCAGATGGTCGATGTCCCCTTGAGGTATTGTGTCTCAAGTAACCTGTAATTCGTCAAGTTTGGTATATTGTGGGAAACATTCGGCACAAATGCTGATAAACACTCATATAATCTAGATTTTAGTCTTGGAGGTAACCCATTTTGCCTCGACTTTAACGAAATTGGTGTTGGAATAGATTGTGGACAAAATTCAAACTGCTGACCAACACTCAAAAATCAAAGTATTTACCTCTTGGTCACGAAGGAATTCTATTTTGCCGCATCTCTGGCAAATTTGGTGGATAAGTAAAGATTTTGGACATTTCGTATTTTGCAGTGCCGCCTCTCTTAATTTTGAAAAGTTTTTGTACTTTGCACAACCAGTGTACATAATATATTATACTTATAGCGAAAATCAGAAGTTGTTAAGTGGTAATGGGGCTGAGATATATTGTGTACAGCCCCGACACATGACTCTTTCGACGTTGTGTGTACACCTTACTCGGTTTTCTTTTACAAAATCGTTAGGTAAATAAATTGGTAATAAAGTAAACAGCTCTTCTTTGTAACTGTCCACTGCCTAACTTGCACGCACATTACGACCTAAGTTTAAATTTTTTAATTTTTTAATTAAAATTGTTTAGTATACAGAGAAGGTGTGTCCTATAAAAGGAATTTTACTCATGTAGAAGCACTTTGTTTAATCTGGAATGGAACTAGAATCAAAAGCAATTCCAGATATGGCATAAAAGCAAATTTAATCATCATTAGCCCTAACAAACAAAATATACTCACGTACCACACAAAAATTAAAAACAGCGAACGTGTTTAAATAGCTAAGTTATCATCATCATCAGTCGCTCGCTGAAGATGATAGCTTAACCATTGAAACGCGTTCGGTGGTTTTAATACGTACACAGAATGTATCATTTTTAGAGCAAAATTATCTGTGCATGTTTATCAAACTCTTTGATAATTGCCGTTTTAGTTAGTGTACGCCAATACTTTGTTTGCTTTTTATGGGCATATCCATTTTCAGTGGGTTTTTCCGGCTGATTTGTTTCACTATCCTCTATATTTATTTTCCGTTTGCGCTATTTATCAATTGCTTTTGACTCTGAGGCTTCTATGACGGATTTTTAACACATGTCAATTCAAGTCACAATAGCCCGAACTAAAGTTGAAATACACGAGGGCTCAATGACGAGCAATAATTATCAACAGTTTGGTTCCACTATTTGTATTTAAGATATCATTTCATCAATTAGTTAATTACATGTCTTAGAACCATATGTTACATATTCAGCTGACTAAATTTGACAGACCAAAAGTATATAATGCAAATGCATTTGACGCGCGTGAATTAAAACTTGCAATTTATTAGGCTCTAAAATTACTTTTTTATGAGTTTCAATTATCGTATTAACAGTAGGTGGTAATTATCTTGTTGTACTAAACCTATAAATAGCATTAATATTACGGTAACGTGAAAATTTTAGACTTACCTATTTTTAATTTTTTGTTACAGATATAATTTATGCCTTGAAGAAGTTCGAAATTACCAACTAAACATGGTATTCAACTATCAGTAAATTGATTTTTTTTTGCTTAACTCGTATAACATTTTTTTTTCATCATATTCAAAAAATGACGTCTATGGTTTTTAATTTATTTTATCTTTATTTATTTAACAGCGTATTACGTAGGTGTAACAGATATTGACAGGGTACAATGAAAATTGTATGATTGTTCAAGTTCTACCTGATTTAGGTAGGACGACTTAATATTAAAAAATTAATTCGTTATTGTTGACCTCATAAGGTAGTTCAAGCGATGAACATTTGCATATTATAATCATCAATCTCTTTCCCGACACGTAACTTTTTTTTTACTTGGTAATTACAAATTATTGTTATAAGTTTTATTATGAACGAATAAGTTCAAAAGTAAATACATAATTAAAAATTAGAATTTTCACCAGTTCTACATACACAAAGACAAAATTTACATCGATTGGAGCTTGTATCTCGATTCTTCAGTTGGTTAGAGCAGTATCTAGCAAAGTACATGTCGTAGGTTCAATAAGGTATTTAATGAAATAATAATAATATAATAATAATTTTTAATTATATAAAATTATTGTTGTATTCCAAATATTGATTCGATGTAGTTCGACCCAAATTAAAGGATTATTGTTCCAAAAGCGGCATGTACCCCTAACGTTAAATGTAATGCGTACATAATAAAAGTTTCTCTTAGAAAGTAATGTGACAATACGATTATTTTTAGTGCCTTAGTATAAAGTAGGGTTCTTTCCTTCAAATTAAAATCCAGAGTATCACGTTCTCCCTAGGGAGCAAAAGTATTTTTCTCTATCTATACATTTTTTCAGTTTTAACTGTTTTATTTATTGTACCTTTGGTAACACATCAGTATGGTTGCTTCCAGTTTAAGTATTCAATCGTAAATTGCGAAATTTTATTAAGTATTAGTTTATTTTTTTCAAACCCATCGAGGGAGAATCGTACTTTCCCCTCTTGCCATACCTAAAACTGTTTCTAATGCAATTGAAAAAAATTATAAATAATAATTATTATTATTAATTGTAGTACTCCCATCCTTGTAAGGGGTTTTAAATTGTTTAATTGGCAAACTATATATATATATATATATATATATATATATATATATAATAATAATAATAAATATTTATTGTGTGAACGTGTTGGTACACTTACACTCGTCAGGTTTAATAACACTTAATACAAGAATAACACATACTGTTACAATAACGTACAAACACAGTACAATCGACCTACAGAATAAACTTACAGTATAAACTTACATTTCGCTAAAAATTCATCCACAGAGTAAAATGCATTAAAAATTAGAAACTCTTTAATTTTAGTTTTAAATTCAGAGAAAGGTACACATTTAGTGTGGCTAGGAAGTCGATTATATAAGGAGTGCGATAGATAAACAGGTCCATTTTGACTTTTAGCTAATCTGCACAGTGCTAAACGAACATTTTCCTTTTGTCTAGTATCGTCGTTATGTACATCAAATTGATGCTTAGCTTGAGTACTGTTTTTTAGCATAACAGAGAGATTCTAAAATAAATAGACAGGGAAAAGTTAAAATTCTTAATTCAATAAAGGCCTTTCGACAATCCTCATTAAATTGAAGATTAGCCATAATTCTAACAGATTTCCGTTGAAGGCGGAAAATGCTTTGCCATGAAGCACTGTGTCCCCAAACTAAAATTGCATAAGACAGAGCACTTTGAATTAAGGCAAAGTAAGCTGTACGTAAAACTCTTGTCGAAGTGTTGTTTTGAAGTCTTTTTAATAGGAAGATTGATTTGTTAATCTTTTTCGAAACATTACTACAGTGTGACTCAAAATTTAATTTATTATCGATAAAGCATCCCAGAAGTGATGTACCATCACCAAAGACTATATTCGTATTAATTTTCGATAGGGATAGCGGCACAAAGGTTGTCTTAGTGTCATTCAATTTCAATTTTATTAATACACCACTCGTTAACAGAATTGACATTCTCCGAGCATTGCAAAACGCAATGTTAATATCAGAGCTAGTTGCAATCAGAGTTGCATCATCTGCATAAAGGATGCAGGATTTGTTAGAAGAAATCGACTGGTAAGTCATTAATATAAATTAAAAACAGAATTGGGCCAAGAATTGAACCTTGAGGTACCCGTATTATATGGAAGAGTACCAGATAAAGCGTTGTTCAAAGTACGCGTTGATATCTTCCTCAAGTAGGAAGCTATCAACGCCACACTCTTATAAAATTATACACTAATTTTAGCTTACGAATCAGTGTTTGTGAGACGCAATCGAAAGCTTTGGAGACGTCAATAAAGGCAGCAACCATGTGATGTCCTCTCAAAGCATTCAATGCATCATTAATAAACATTATAATTGCATCCGATGTACTCCTTCCCTTCCGAAAACCGTACTGCTGACGATAGAAAAGATTATTAGTTTCAAAGAAATGAACTATTTGGTTATAGATAATTTTTTCAACTATTTTACTAAACGCCGGTAATATAGAGATAGGTCTATAACTACCTAATTCGCTTTTGGGATTCCCTTTTTTGAAATAATAACACTAATGCTGATTTGAGAGAATCAGGAAAACTCCTGAATTAATAATAATGTTGATCAAATATGTTAGCGGTTTAACAAAGACGTTAATATTAGCTAGTATGTATATATATATATATATATATATATATATATATATATATATATATATATATATATATATATATATATATATATCATGTAGACATATTTAAGGTCTTTTATATTTAATTAAATCCATGAAAGTAGATATTAATATATTTAGAAAATCTCAAATTTCTTCTTCTTAATTTTATTTTATATTACAACGAGAGACCGGTTTCGGTAAATCTAATTATATTACCATCGTCAGTCTGTAAAAGTTTGTAAAATTGAAAGAAAAATTAGTGATATAAAATCTTACCTTATGTATTAAAAGTATGATTTCAAATTAACGTTTTATGTAGGACAGATTGTCTTTCATAATTTTTGACTTTTAAATTTGATAGCTAATTATGACTCTAATAATTTTTGTGAAAACAGTTTCAAAATCAAAAGTACACATTTCATTTACACAATTATTATTATTATTTTTATAACGAATAATTTCCAATGCTTCTAAACAATTTAATTTTGATCCTTTAACTGTTTAATGTAGCATTTGATAATTTAAATTTGGATTAAAATTTTTTTTACATTGTAAAACATGATTTGCAAAATTTGATGGTTTATTTATAATATCAGAATTATTAATAAATTTATTATGCTCATTTATTCGTATTTTAATTTGTCTACCTGTTTGGCCAATATATACTGAATTACAATCTGGACATTTAAGTAAATATGCACCTGATAAAAATAAATTATCTTCTTTATCTTTTACATTAACTAAAAATTTAGAAATTTTATTTGTTGTAATATAAACATTAAATTAAGAAGAAGAAATTTGAGATTTTTCTAAATATATTTAAGGCCATTAACACTATGCTCTCAAGCCCGAAAAAACGTTATGAAACCCATGTGTATATCATCAAAATATGATTGTACATATGACAAAACGGGTAAATACGAATTTTAGGGTGGGTTCCATAATATACTAGCGTTTGTATGTGCAGTATATACAGATTGGTTCTTGTCAGCACGCTGCAGATGTCGCTTTAATATACAGCTTGTCTCAATATACTAGCGTGACTTGTTAGCCCTAGTAGTCGCAGCTATATTCGAGCTCTTTAAGGGCTACTTCGTATATACCAAATGAGTCCGAATTTGAATCATCGATTTATTTACAAATTATTATGTTAAAAAACGCCCAGAAGATGCAGTAAACAAAAATAAATATAAGATTTGTTTTAAGAAAGAAATGTTCAAAAATTAAACTATTGAAATGTAAATTGAATTGTTAGTTTAAACTATTCTTTTGTAATTGTGGCATAAAATTTAGATAACAATCAGTTCGAAACCAGTTAGTGTAGAAATAATATAAGAATATTAAAATTCCACATAATCAATTTAAAAACATGTGTCTACCTGCGTAAGACGATTAAACAGAAGACCTTTGTCTAATACTTAAATTATATCGATTGTATAGGATTGGCAGAACACGTATAAATAATAGGAAACTAGTATCAGCTTTCTAAGATTACTTTTTTTTTCAGTTTGAAGTGCAAAAACAAACAATATTAAATATGAAACTTTCACCGTTATCACACATAATAAAATATTTATCTTTTTTGGGTTTTTTAATGGTGTATTTTAAATTATACAATCTAAATGTTTCGATAACACTTACAGTTATCTTCGGCAGTAGTAATATCTATTAACATTGTTAAAGATGTTGTAAACAATTTTGTCACAGTTGAAAAATTAAAAGATAAACATCAACCTGCTATTAATATTGTGGTTTGAGAAACGTATAAAGCCAACTATAGAATTAAATTTTAGTAAAGGAAGAACTAAGCTTTAGAGATTATTAGAAATTATAGTTGCTACTGGATGGTAAGCGCGTAAGTAGAACCTAGCAACCACGTACCTAGATCATTGCACTTTCGCTCACACGGGTGTTGTTAAGTAAACAAAAATCACTTATGAAGTTAGTTTTTAATAGTCAATGAAACCCTGTAAATTAAGATGAAATGCTAGTGTGATCAAAACTGCATTAGTCAATTAATGCTTAAAACTGGAAAGGATTATTAGATTTATGGATGAATAAGTATATAAACAAAAAGTACTAGTTACTAGCTTAGGTACAAACAACAAGGTGTTTTTAAAAACACGATCTGTTCCAAAAGTTACTACTGATTTGTGATTAAGCAACTTCATATCGCTATTAATAAGGCACTCGACCAATCGTGCAACTGAAAACTGTAAACAATATTGTAAATGCCAGTCAAAGACACACCGGTTTGGTATCCCCCTGATGCACCATTCGTTCATCACTACTATTGACGCAGGAGGAATTCGTCCAATTTCTGACTACAATATTTTTGGTTTATATGTTATCACGCAGTAGGTTTCATTTGTAGATATTCGTAATAGTAAAGTATATTAGTATAAATCCAGGTAGTTTATTAATACTTTGGATTAAAAAAAACATTTTTAGATCTCGTTTCAATTTATTGTAGTGAATTGGACGAAGATAAAGCATAATGACTGTAAACTTTAAAATATTGACTAAGGACACACATATGCAAATGAACACATGTTTATGCATTATTCTCTGTTATCCGTGATCGAATAACAGAAAATTCTTAATAGCCATAAAAGCAAGACCTGTCAACACCAAGAAAAGCCTTGCTAAGATGATAGTGATTGTAATAAATATAATAGACGCTATAAAGTAATAAAGTGCCATACATGAGATGTAACGAGAACTAATCGATAGTTGTTTATTGTTATTATACTTAATTTTATTGCGGGTATTTCAATATCTTATGTTCCAGGTATATCTTTGGTAAAACTGGAAATTGGACAACAATAGTTTCTATAACCTACCAGGGTGAATTAAAGAGAGATATGTTACTAAAACGACTAAAATACTCAAAGTCCAGTTAATCTAAATACGTAAGACAACGTATTCTTGTTTACACCAGTGAATTAGAGATATAATTACGGAACCGTAAATAGTAAAATTACTATAATATGAAAGTTCTCCAAGTTTAAATGCAAAAATATGTATGATTCTAAATGCGTGACTACAAGTAAACTCACTGTTCTGCATCTTAGCATTAAACTATATAATTTTGTATTCTTACCAAGCTAACAATTGTATAATTTCGATACGTGCATGTTAATCCTAAAATTGCGTAACGCTTTTTAGTTTGTTAGGGTTAATAGCTTTTCATTTCTAATAAGTTTAATTTTATGTAGCTAATAACTATTTCATAGTGCAAGAAATAGAATACTTTCGTTTAAGCTTTACAGGTTATGTAATATATAACTCAAGAATTTTCTTACGTAATATAAATCTTTCAATAAGGTTATTTATTGTACTTGGAAAAGTTAATACTATACGGATGCCAAGGTATAAGTTTTATGCCCATGAATAAATTGATTTAACAACAAAGAATGATAGTTTGTGTACATTTTGCACTATTGATATAAAATGCTTACGCTGTAACAAAAATATTAAATGAAAACGTATCTTAAAAATATGTCAGATACATTGCTCATCCGAATAGACACGTTAATTTCTTGAAAGTTAATGGAGGTCACCAAGTTGTCTTCCGACTGACTTGACAAGATTTCAATAGATATATGGAGAGATTACGTTTGATTGCACTAAACTTAACCAACGGTACCCGTACAGTAAGTTGACCGTATTGACCAGACAGACGATCTGTCATGAATGATAATATGTAGGGTATAGTACTGTTTTTATAGTGTCAGCACATGAATGTGATTTATAACATTTTTCTCTAGCAAACTCTCTTTAAATCAGAAAAATGTAGTTAGATTAAAAAATTGACTAATGCGTAGTCGAAAATTTACAAAATAAAAACGTTTCTAATAAAGAAAACGTTTCCAAAAAGGCATGGTTTTATTAAGTGAGGAGATGTGCGATAAAAGTAGTTTATTATAAAAGACGATATAGGGGCGTTTTAACGTCGAAAGATGTTAATTCACGAGAATATTACAAATTTTACAATTCTGCAAACTAATGAAATCAGAATTTAAATTTGTACAAACAAATAAAATTTAAAATAAATTTGGAAATACAAAAAATTGTATGAAGTACGCGTGCTACAAGGTACTCATATTACAATAACGTTCATTGTAATACTTAGTTTTTAATATACTATTTCGGTATTATAATGTTACAAATTTTGTTACATTGAACACGGCAACTTATGATAGTCTGTAGTTTCCAATAAATGCTGCTCTAATGTAGATTTAGATAAATGATACTTAGGGCCGGTTGATCCAAATAAAATCACCAACGGACCAACCTTGATCTGAGATCACTGACCAAATTGCGTTTCGATTTTCTCAGTATAGGCAAGCTAGCCGAAGGAAAACCCACCGGGAAAGGCCATATAATTTTGTAAAATGGAATAGCGCAGAATTTCGAGAGCGCTATAGATTATGAAAACCAGGTGTTCGATATGTGGTTAATAGAATTGCACAAAATATGAAAATGTAAACTTTCACCATTATCACACATAATAAAATACTTACCTTTTTTGGTTATTTAATGGTGTTTTTAAATTATACAATCTAAACGTTTCGATAACACTAACAGTTATCTTCGTCAGTAGTAATATCTGTTAAAATTGTTAAATATGTTGTAAACAATTTTGTCAAAGTTGAAAAATTAAAACATAAACATCAGCCTGCTATCAACATAACAGTTTGAGAAACGTATAAAGCCAACTATAAAATTACATTTTAGTAACCACAAAACGTAGCTTTGATACAAGACGCAAAGAACATACGAGATTTTGCAGATTAGGTCAACCAGAGGAGTCTGCTGTGGCTGACCATGCCCTGAATAATCTAAATCATGACATTCAATTTGACAATATGGAAATATTGTCAAGACAAACTCATTATGTTCGTTTATAATAATTTTAATAGAAAAGAAGAAAATCTCCGTTTAAATAGGTTTTGGCATCTTATAATTTAAAAAAAAGTCTTAATTTGGATTTTAATTTTGACTTTTGGTATGTCTAAGTTTTTTGCTGTGTTTTTTTCTAGCCCTTGAAGCAAATGCTTTACCAATTATATGTTAAATTACCACAGCACTATAATTTGACATAAGTAGTTGAAATTAAGATTAAAATTAAAAAACTACAAAAAAAAAAACGTTCTGCATTATGATTTTCATCGTTAATAACACTTGCACTTATTGATAAATGTTAGATTTAAGTGGATTATTTTATTTGATGTCATGTTTATATTTGTGAATGCTTCTATCATTTTGAAATTGAAGTTTTTCACAACTTTACATCTACATCATAACTTGATTAAATTTTGTTAAATGTGTTTTTTGGCTGACATTTTTCATTGTTAGCTTTCGTCGTAGAGAGTGTTCTGAAATGTCATCTTTAAGACAGTTTAACAATATTTGATTCTTAATGACCTAGTTATTCTTTACTAAAATTTAATGTTATAGTTGGTTTTATACGTTTCTGAAACTGTTATGTTGATAGCAGGCTGATGTTTATGTTTTAATTTTTCAACTTTGACAAAATTGTTTACAATATTTAACAGATAGTACTACTGACGAAGATAACTGTGTTATCGAAACGTTTAGATTATATAATTTAACATACACCATTAAAAAACCAAAAAGATATGAATTGCACAACACATTCATCTAATACAGAGAAGCATGTGTGTACGATTTGTTTGAATTGTAATTATGCAGTCATTTTCCGGGATAATACGACACTTTTTAATATTTTTGTTGTGGGAACCACGCTTTAAATGTAGAAGAAATGGTTTTAATCACATTACGATTTCTGGCCACTGGATCAATGCTGAAACTGATGTAAATGGTGTAGATATAGCCACTATAACCCGTGTAATTGCAAATGTAACAGCTGCAATTGCGTCATCACGCCTTTATTATACAGGGTGGGAGTCTACTGCGTGGTCGGAGGATTTCTCCTTAACTATTAGAGATATCAAAACCAATTTTGGTGTGGTAATACACGACCATTGGACCTACATTCTAAAAATATTTAAACGGAACACCCTGTATATTTTTGCATTTTTGGATTCACTATTACGTTTAGAATAAAGGTATAAAAATTTGTATCTGTATCACTAACCGTTCTGCAGATATCGTCACTTTAGTACCAAAATAGAGTTAACTTTGCAAATACGATGCTAGCGTTGTCACCACAATTTTGTAAATCTGATTATACCAACGACTATTAATAATAGTCTACTAACAAACAAACTGGGTAATTTTTCGAAAACATGTAAAACTACACATAATGATTAACTTACGCGAAATGTAATTTTTCTCAATTTTTTCAAATGCAACGCCGTGTATATTTTTTCACATTTCGATTCCCCGTGAGAAGTAGATACTAATTGATAATAGGTTTCATAGCTATAAGACGGACCCTTCTGGTCGTTTCCAACCTACAAAATGGAAATTGAAAGAAATGGAATAATTGTAATAACACTTTTTAAAGGTAATTATGCAACATTGTAAACGCAAAAAAAAATATATATGTCAAATAGACGTTTAAAACTTCATGACAGACACAAGTTAATAGACATCTAGATGCTAAAACTTTAAAGAAAATTTATGTAACATTAAATTTTCTTTAAAAAATACGTTTACACTTTTTTTTTATAAAATTAATCGTTATTCAGATAATCAAAAAATTTGAACTAACACTTAAATTCTATGTTAGGAATTTTTTTGCTGCTAAATTGCGCGTGATATAAAAAAATTGCATAGAACATAATTAATCGATATATTTAAGGTCTATATCTAGGTATTTTTATATCTATGAAATATGCTGTTTTGCAAATATTTGATAAAAACCAAAAACTGACCCTAATAAATCCCCCTCTCCGCCGCTGGATTTCTCCCAAAATCTAATCAGCTCTAAGCCAAATTAAAACAAACTTGAATACAAAATTTTAAGTACGTAGGTATTTTAGTTCTGGAGTTATCGTGGATAATAACATACATCCATACACACAGACATCGCCGATCTTGGCGAAACTTGGCCAAACGTTGTAAAATGAGCTAATAAGTCAATTTAGCGATAGTGAAAAAAAAATCGATTGCATAACCTTCTATACTTAAATATGTATATGTAAGTTGCAAGGTAAAAAGAAGGTAAAAGTCCCTAATTATCTATAAATCTTCTCCCTCAAAGTAGAAATATTATTACCCAACCGTCATAGCACATAGGCTTCGCTTTCAACAAATTTATGTTATTTTTGTTTAATTTGTTTTATTGCTAGCTTGTTACGGCTTTAATCGCACTATTTTCGGCGTAGTAGTGTTTCCTTCTTTAGTCTTGAGCGTATTTAGGTATGAGCAAAGCGTAGCGGGCAAGAGAAACAAAATAATCGCAATAACCAACAACCAGGAAACGAAACTACTCTCAGAAGTGAAAACATTCCAACACAACTTTACTTTCATGGCAGACGTATTTTAAGTAGTGGCCAAAGGGATTGCTAACATCACTTCATTAACAGATCATGTGACGTGTTTACACGGTAAAATGTAGCGCCGCCAAGGTGACAACTTAAAACGACACTTTAGATAATATTTATTGTAGTTTTATCAATAAATAACCTTTTCTTTTTGTTTTTACTCTAACGAAACACCTGGTTAATAATGCAACCTCCATCATGTAGAGTTTCTTAATTGCTCCTATCTGCTTCAATTTGGATATTTGACACTTTCCCTAATGTGTTTTGTGTTTCCTTGATGTAAATCTAATTGTCACCAACAAATTTTATTGATCTGCCAGTGTATTTATAGCTTACTTTTGTAGTAATGATCTAATGAAACGTTGTTCCGGATCTTTAAGAACCTTTTTGCACACACCTATTCAAATTTAATTTTCAAATTTGTTAATAATTCTTAAATATCGTATTCCGCTTAAGATCTATTAATACGTGTATTTGTGCTACTTGAAATAGGTTTTGATATCTTATAATATATTATGACTATAATCAATGAATAAAATAGTTATTTATGTATTAACGGCACAACGAGGTTTTTATGGTCCGAGCCGCTATTTCGACTAGGAAAGCGCTGTGCGACCATAAACACCAGTTACGCCAGAAATGTATAGAACTATTAGTATACTGAGTATTTAAAATGATTATAACGTTAATTGTTTTCAGAAGTACAAAAATAGGCATGAGAAATAGATAATTCATTTGACATTTTGGTTTAGAGACCTTTAAACACAATAACTAAGATATTTCCAGAAGTAAGAAGAATGAAATTGAGAAATTGTACCACCTAGCACAAACATGACTAATTGTAATATTTGCATTGAAAATTTTTTTAAATAAACTCATAGCTCTGTGTCAATTTTTTTAATTTTTGACGTTTCATTATAGTCCGCTAAGTCATAATGACGCCCGGGGGCCATGAAAAGACGGTTACATCAAAGAAATTTGGTTATAACTTATAACTACCATAATATAATGTGATCGTACATAAATATAATTAGAAGCGTTAAACAACGTAATTTTTACAATGTTCTATCGAATCTCTATCTGAAAATGGACTGGTAACAACAGAATTATTGCGCTATTCCGTTACATTTGCAAACTTTGCGAACGTTAAACAAAATGCGATGTGCCAAATTTTTTCTATATACTGTCAACTATTTTGAAAATATGTGAATAAAAGCAACTTTCATCATTATCATATGTGTTATAATTGGCTCCCACGAAGTCAGCCACATAAAGACTGTTCAGAATACTTGGAAACATCACGTGCTTTTTGATACGTGTGACTCTGCCAAATTGTGCTTGATGTGTCTAAAACTAAAAATGTTTCGAGTCCAATGGTGTCCAAAACTTGTATAGACAATGTTTCGTATGTTTTGTTATTCTGTCTAGTTATATTTTTATTCAATGCCGTAATGCATTACTAGACAGTTATTTAGTATTAAATATGGAATAATTAAAATTTCATGCCTGACCTATCGTCTAACTACATATTTTTCAACTCAGTGTTGCCAAACTGGTAGAAAACAATTGTAATGGCCATCCAAGACTGTTAAATGGTGAATGGTGTATACTTGATTATTTCCCATATGAAATGTTGATTATCAATGAGAACAGGCATTTTTATTTGTATAGACATGAACGTGTGACATTATTGTAGTAAACTTGTGTGTTTTACTGATTACGTAGGTTATCAGATTTAATAGATACCGCCAGAGCTTTCTTAAAGAAATAAAAGCGTAGTATATTTTTGAAACTAAAAACGTTCACGATTTTCACTCATAATTAAAAATACTTATTGGTGGAGTGTCTACCTCAAAATCTAAGGAAACACAGCAATAAATCTAGTTCGATCTAAATTGATGAATTTAACGTTTGTTAAAGTTTCCTTTTATTGAAGACGATAGTTGCAATTTCTATTGAAACGTTTAAAGATTGTAAAATCTACATTTAAGTACATGATAAACAAAAGATAAACGTTTTTGATTGGGTGGTACATTTCATTTTTATTATCAGGAATCTAAATCTAATTCCGCAACTGTATTTTTTTAAATATTGGTGACAAACACTGCTTTAACATAATGACGTGCAAGGCATTATTCGAAACCTTAAACACTTATTGTGTTTAAATTTAAATAGAATATTTCAATAATAGATATTTGATCAATTTGGTGTTTATAATAATATTTTATTTATTCTATGTACACTTCCTTTTAAGACCAAATAATTCATGAGTTTCTTAGTTAGTTTAGTCAAATTGTAGATCATTGGATACCCTCCATATATAACATTTAGTACGATTAGAAAAAGGATTCTAAAGGGAATATCCCAGAATTTACCCAAATGACTTGTATGTAGTAATCATACCATCACACAGTTTGAGGAAAACCTGAATGATCGTCATACAGATTAGTCTTGTTACCGCTTATCTGCGAACTTGATCCTAATTAGAACTACCAAACTACAAACTTAGGTCAGAATGAATTTTTGTGCTGTCTTGTACCGTTTTACTCAAGATTTGCAATTTTTTCGTTCAACACGTTGGTCAACAATGTATCTAATTAACGTGTGTAAATAATAATATCACAACAGTTAGAAATATGTTGAATATATCACAGTAATATTAATTATTTCTGGATAAGTAATAAAGTGTTTCTCATAATTATTAACAGTTATTCATTAATTCTATTACACGGTACATTAAAAAAAGTCTGAAATATTTTCAAAGCGTGATGGCAAACTAATTTTCTCAATTAATCAAAAAGTTAATTGAATCCGTTATTGTAAACAGTTGGATAATGCACGCGATAATTAATAATATAAGAGAGAAATTTATCATCCAAAGTTTTGTTTCGCGTATTTCTTTATGGTGTAAATTACTCAAGGGAACAAATGCCATGAAATCTTCACCCTCAGTATTTAAACGAATAAACTAGGTTATATAACAAGATCCTTTCGCAGTGCGATTCTAGTAGGTACAGTTTATAGGCGAAATCAACAAACCCACTAATCATGGGCAAACTATTCTTGTCGACTCGAACATATTATTTATTAACCATTAAGCTGTACTAATTTATAGCACAATATACATATATTAAACAATAAGAAACATTAAATACAACTATCAAAATTTTTAATAAGTTAAAATTAAACCAAACTAAAATTATTATGTTTTTGTTACGAACGAATAAGTTCAAAGGTAATATAATTAAATTTATTAATTTTATTAAATACATAATAAAGTTTATCAGTATTGAAACGACCTGTACTTTGCTAGTACAGGTCGTAGGTTCAATACTCGAGGAAACTTTTATTTATGTATTTAATAAAATTAATAATAATTTTTTAAACTAAAATTAAATTGAAGTTCATAGTATCAGCACATTGAATGAAAGAGTCTGTGTTCAAGATTATAATATTGCAAAATAACTTATGTAAGTGTGAAATACATTTTAAAGTAATGATTACTAATACAAATAAACCAGAGTACCAAGTGAAATCCAATATAATTAATGTAACATTTAAAACAGCTGTAGATATTTAATTGAAAAGTGTGACTTCATAACCCATACTTAGAAGCGCGGACTAGCTACTACACGTAACAACGCATAAACAACTAGAAAGGGAAAACCAAAGGAGGAAGAAGAGAAAAGTAAAACGCGAAACCACAATTACGCTTAAAGGCTTTTGACTGCCTTGGTATGCGTCAAGGCATTAATAAAACCCCTTCAACCGATTCTGGGTTTGATTCAAGTCTGAACGGGGCAAAAAGCCACTAGGATGCTTGTAACTGTATAATGCTAATGAGCAGTACAGTCATGACAAAGAGTATATTATATACTCTTTGGTCATGGTTTCAACCCAGGCATGAGGCGAAAATAAAATGAAATCCAACCCGAATGACTCGGCTATAGATTACATTTTTGCTAATATACCTAATGTAAAATGCTATGTTGCTGAAAATGATATATCTAATTTTTAATCAGTTGTTTGAAAGCCATTTTTTATTACAGCAATACGTGATCTAAAAAATAAATTAAAGGTTGAAGGGATTAACAACGACATAATATTATATAGCAAATAAGAAAAAGTTTGCCTGAATTTTCACACATGTGGCGTTGGTGCGGAATTCCAAAAGAAACATGTTTAGCGAAAAAAAATTTAGAAAAGCGAGAACCCAATATTTGCGGCGTGGAAAGTAATTTCTGAGTTTAACAATAAAGAAAAGTACGCACAAACGTTAAGTTGAATATAAACGGATCACGATGCTAGGATCCGGCCGAGGTTGCAAATATTTTTAAATGCTTCGCGGTTGCCGGTATTACGTGAAAGAGGACAGTACGGCAAAATGCAACATTTTTTCTCACTGCTTTTGTGGAAAACGAGTTGATTCAAAACGAGTTATTCAAACGCAATCTAAAAAATAAACATTCAGTGGGATACGATTCGAGAATTTTTATAGATTCCATAATTACAGACCAGTCACTGTAGCATCTAGTTGTTAAAAATTTTCAAACATCGCATATTTAAACAAGTATGATATCAACACTATCACCAAACTCAGTGTTAGAGCAATCCGGAATTTATATGTGCATTTATATGTGATTTATTAAAAGCCTTTTATTGCGTTAATGACTAATTGCTTACTGATAAATTGTATTGTATTGTATTCTTTACAGTGATTGTCTTTTTACATGCATTGTAGTTGCTCTAAAATATAATAATTTAGGAACAACTGTGATGTTAAGTCTGACAAAAATGGAACGCGCTTTATACGTGGATGACATCATATCAGGTAGATCGGATGCAACTCTAAAGGCGAAATGTTCGGATACGTTGAAAAGATTGCCTTGCTGGTTTTCAAACAAGAATTTTAAAGATACCAAGTTCGAATCTGAGAGTAGTCAAGTGCTTGGGAGAAAATCATAACATATGAATTCGACTTAAGCGTGAAAACAGTCCTTCTCAGGTCTAAGCCTCGCTCAAAAAGCAAAAACTATGGAAATAGGCCGATCAATTCAACTAATATGAAACCACAGTCTTAAAACACTTATAATACAGAATGAAAATTTTAGTTGGAAGTCCCATTGCTTAGAACCAACATCAAAAATACCGACTTTCTGCTCGATATTCAAACGTTGTATATACCAGGTGAGCCGTATCTTTCTTTAACTAAGATTTATCCAAGAATGCTCGAATTTACCATCATGGTGCAGGCATTGGCTACTATTCCCCTCCCCCAAATTTTTTCTTATTAGAAAAAGTTTAAGATGACGCTGATACGTCACATATCATTCACACATTATATACTAATTTGCAAATGAGTGAGAATAGAAAAAAAAAAACAGTTTCAACATGAAACTGTAAATGGTGAAACACTGTCAAAATTATTATTTTTTATTGAATCAGGTTGGCCGGATTATAAAAGGTTAGAAACTTCTGAATTAAAGCATTTTTTCAAGCTAAGAGATAACCTTTTTGTGTCCAATAACCTATTGTTTTATAATGAGAAAGTAATTGTGCCTAAAAGGTTATGACTAGAAATGCCTAAAATTATCCATGAAGGATAATTCGGCATTACTAAATCAAAGTTAAGAGCAAGACAAATTTTCTATTAGGAAAAAAAAGGAAAAGGAAAAGGCCACGTATTTCATTCCCTCCCCAAGGGGGAGGAGGGGCTGCTCGAGTTTTCCGAGCTCCTTCAGCAACAATCATGGATTTCCAGCCTACATACATACATTACGTATATATGCATGGTGGGATTAAGGATGGATGTGTTCAGGATAGGATCGGAAGGAACGGAGTTAGGGTTCTGAGGGGGAAAATACTTCAGCATTCGCCTAAGCAGCCGCACATGGTGTGCATATACGCAGTGACCATGCTGCTACATGTGTAGAGTCTTTAATAAAATACATTTTTTTAAATTTTCTTTGCTGTTTTTAAAAATAGATAGTACATGTGCTATATCATTGTAAAGAGGATAAAAAAACACGATCAATTATTTCAAAGCCGACTTGTCGTTCCATACGAAAAATTTAATTTAGTGGTTGAAACTAAAAAATAGAAAGTGCAAAAGAAATCCAAATTGATATTTAAATTCTGCATAAAAAATAACTTAAGAAAGTGCAAATAAAATTTTTATGTATAATATAACAAAAAAGATATTACAAGAAAAAGAAATTTGACATTTTCCTTTTTCTTGCCATAAGTCTTAAAATACATGGAAATTTGGAAATTGGAGAGTGTCCTATAATTTCACTAATCCTTAGGAGTAATTCATCTAATTTAACCAAATCTGTATCTTTTATAATAAGCGAGATCCCCATGCTGGAAATGTTATCTGGGACACGTTGTATATTTTAGTTCAAATATAATTTTTCATAATGTCATGAAGCAGAATATGTATTAAGCTTCTCCTAAATTCTTATTAAATAATTTTAATACTATATGAAATTGCATAGAAGCACTTCGAACTTTGTAATTTTCGTTTTTTGTGATCTTATTCCGAATTGCAATTACAAAGCCAGTTAAATAACGAATTCCTTCAATATTAAAACTTGAATTAATTAATTTCCGAAATTTACAATATTCTTCACCGTCATTTATGTTGGCGTATGGAAGAATGAATTGTTGTACACGTCAAATAAATGGTATTGGAATTGTAAGTTGAACGTTTCGTATTTAGAAAAAGTTTATTTTGTCTGTTACTTTACTTCTGTTGGAGAAAATACAATAAAACCTGTCAATATACGACTGTAATCTTTTCAAAGACAATTTGGCTTTATTGGAAAAAAAAGACAAGCTTAAATTAAATTAGATTATATAACGAACACATGTTTGTAATTAACGAATAATTTAATAAGGAGATAAGATTAACGACTCCATTTTTGATAATTAATTATCCCGAAATTGGCAGTAAAGAAAAAAGAAATTAACATTTAAAATGATCTAACTATTGAATTTTTTTTAATCTTTACATTAATCGTCAGTACATTTGTTTAAAATGAAACGGTGAATTGCTTTAATAAATTAATTTTTTCGGTGGGACTTTCATTAAAAAGGTTTATGAAGTATCTGTCAAGTGTGAAAACGGAATGGTTAGAAATGAATAATAGTCGTAATTTTTAGTGTGTATCATAACAGTTTTATAAATGATACTTCCTTTGCATAAAGCTGCTTATATACAGGTCATCTACTTTTATTCTTGAGGTTCCCCGTGTGTAACACTGTCCTTTAATAACTATGGTTTGTTTTTGTCTAGCGACCTGTGTTAAACGGAAGTAGCACAAAAAGTAATTAAAACTTGTATATCAATTATCAATATTTGAATTGTATTCCTTTCTTTATAGTTTTTAGAGCATTGAGACTGAAATAAATATTTATTGCTTTTAAGCAAATGTTGATCTTTCTTTTGTTTGGTCTTGTAATAATGGCAAAGTAAATAAATAAATTTTCAAAATAGTACATAATTTATGTGTACTAAGCGATACATGCCACACCAATGCTCTTGTATCTGCTTTATAATTACTATTAATCATGTATGAGCTCTACTCTACCTTATCTTTCAAATCACATGCGTGTTTTGCATTATTCAATTATCGGTCTCTCACAGTCCATAAACTCATTATACATATCAATATATATGCATGTCGCTGATAAAGTCTCATAATGTTTATTAATTGATTGTATACGTTAGAACAATCAAAATACATTAGTACTAGCTGCAACCTCGAATTTGACAGTCACTTTTAAATTTTCGCGCCAATTCAGCTTGGAACTCGTGCACATTCGCCGGTCCGCCACGCGTGAACCGTTCGACTTTATTTATTTTTCTCTTTTGATGACACATCTACAGACCAACACCTCAACCAAATTTTTGCACATAACCGTTCTCTGAATTTAGTGGATACAGAAAAAATTAATATATAGCTAATATTAACTTAACGAGTAAGAAGCGACCCAAATTTGAATTTATTTAAAAATAATTGTAGATGAGGAAAAAATTGTGAAAACAGAAGTGAGGCGCAAGAAAACGTATCAAAATTCCAATTCACTAGGGTAACTAAAGCTTGTTTTGCGTATGGATTCATACATTGGAAGCTATTGTACTGAACTGTAATACAATTCTCACCCTTACTGAGAATTTGTTATCGAGAAAAAGGAATTTTGAGGTAATGAAATTGAAAGGTAATGTGGAAAAATAAAGGCGCACATGATCGGTAAACACAAGTTGTTCTGAAACGATTATCTACTCAAAAAAAAAATCCTGCGCCAAGTAGTATGGGATGAGGCCATTTTTGTATATAAATATAGGTATGAAATAGAAACTGATCTAAATTAGTTAAATATCCTAGTAGCCTAGGCATATTAGGAGAGTTGGCGGAAAGTTCAGGTACAGTCCTAATCACATTGTATTCTTTATGTTTTTGTGTCGCTGAACACGGATGTGAGGTTTGTTGACAGTTATACATGGAACATTGTTTTTTTTTTTGAGAAAAACGTCCAAATTTGGTTAATTTTTTAGGTTTTTGGTCTAAACCTCGACAACTATGCGTTTTTTCGAAAAGACCATACTTTACAAAATTGAAGTAGACAAAATTTACTACAAGTTATATAAACTACTGGCCACTCGAACTTACACATAGTGATTTTTAGGCAAAATTTAAAGTTAAATATTTTCAATAGGAATGCAAATTTTGAACGCGGCTTGCAAATTTCAAGAGCTAGTTTTTTCGGATTAAGCTGCATGACGTATATTTATCGTAGGACCATAGGTTTATTATATACGGGCATATATATATATATATATACAGGATGTGTTTTAAAATCACCGACAAACGAAAACTGGAGATTCTATGATTCAAAATAAGACAAAAATGATCATAAACGCTTTTCCGAAAATACTTCCTAACCGAGATACAGGTTGATTAAAAAATACTTTTTTTTTAAGGTTTTTTTAAGATTCCTCAAAAACTACAAAAGATATTACACTGACATTTGGTACACCTAAATGTCTAATTAAATACAATTAATCAGGTGAGTTTGAGGCAACTGACTCCATCCAGTGGCGTAGAATATTTTAAGTTAATCAGTAAAAAAAAACGCACGCCCCTGGTCTTTTTGAAGAAAGATTTTATTGATAGATTCAACATTTAATTCTGCAAATAAAATCATACCCGTTTTTAAAATATTTTGCATTAACATAAACGAGCACATTATTCAATAAAAATCAAAATTTGTTTTATTTTACAAAAAACTAACGCACTTAACTATTAGGTACATTATTAAAGAGATATTGAAGGAATCAAAAACAAAATAATAATTATTTTTATACATATTATTCAAAATGTCCTCCTTCCTTTTGAATGCAAGTTTGTATTCTTCTTAGCAAATGAAACCTAACCCGCTGAAAAATTTGTGGCATAGCCCTAATCTCATCGCATGTCATCTGTATGCGATTCCAAAGTTGCTCTCGATTATCAATTTGAACAGAATAGACACGAGTTTTCAGATACCCCCACACAAAAAAAATTCAATGGGTTCAAATCTAGCGATCGTGCCGGCCACGGTACTTCACTTCCTCGTCCAATCCAGCATCCAGGAAACCATGCATTTAAAAATTCTCTGACGTTCTACATGTTCATTCTAACATCTAAGGGTACGTCGTCAAACAATTCTGGCAAATCTTCTCTCAAAAAATTTAAATAGAATTCGCCAGCAAGTCTTTGAGGAAAACGGATAGGTCCGATTAGGTGATCGTCTAGTATACCTATCCAAATATTTTCGCTAAATCTATGTTGGTGAGCTGTAACTACAGTTGGATGCTGATTTTTGTCTAACCATTTGTGGGAATTATGCAAGTGTATTATTCCACTTCGGGAAAAAATACAGGCATCAGTGATCAATAAGTTTCTAACAAATTGTACATCTTCAGCATGTTTATTTAAAAACCATTCGCAAAAATTCATTCGACGAGGATGGTCAGCAGGCAATAGTGCATGCACTTTTTGTAGGTGAAAGGGATGTAAATTTTGTTCTCGTAAAACTATGCGACACACCAAATTCTAAACCTAACTCACGCGTACTTATTGATGAATTTTCATAAACTCTATCTAAAATTTGTTGCTCAATTTCAACTGGTACACGAGCATTTCGTCCGGAATTTTTCTTTCCTTTTAAACTTCCATACTCTAACAATTTACGATGAACGGTTCTAAACGTAGTATGATGTGGATGTCTTCTATTTGGAAATCTTTGTTCATAAAGTCGAGCAGCTACACGAGCATTGCAATTAGTATTACCATAACATAAATGCCAGTTCTCGTTTAGAATAATTTATTTTTTCACAGTAATTAGGCACAAACAATGAATTACAAAACACGCGTAAGTGCAACTATTTTAGCAAACATAAGATACGTAACTGTCAAATGTAAAGCAATCTCTGATTTACTTAATTTGGTTATTACTGAATAATGCAGTCGTTTATGTTAATGCAAAATATTTCAAAAACGGGTGCCGAATTGAAAAAATACTAAGTATGATTTAATTTGCAGAATTAAATTTAACAAAAAAATATAGCTTCAAAAAAAGCAGGGACGTGCGTTTTTTTTACTTAAAGTGATAAATTAATTTAACATATTCTACGCAACTGGATGGAGCGAGTTGACTCAAACTCACCTGATTAATTTTACATTTAGGTAGGTGTACCAAATCTCAGTATAATATCTTTTGTAGTTTTTGAGGAATCTTAAAAAAAATTAAAAAAGTATTTTTAATCCGTTTATGATAATTTTGTCTTATTTTGAATCATGTAATCTTCAGTTTTCGTTTGTCGGTGATTTTAAAATACACCTTGTATATATATATATATATATATATATATATATATATATATATATATATATATATATATATATATATATATACGCCAGAGCACTAAAAATAGCCAGAATTCCCAAAAATTAAAAAACACTAAATACTGCTGTTTTACATTAGGTTTCCGTGTAAACGACCCATGTTACGAGAATTTTGACTATATTGTAAAAGGTTTTATGGTTTTAAAAACTTTTTATTTCTTGACGATTTTGAAAAGTTTGTAGCAACTATTTTTTTACCTTTGTTATTGTTGATTCACAATTAATGTAATTTAATTTTTTTAGAGGTTGTATTTAAGTTGTTTTTATTATGCTAACGTCAATGTCGCGATGTCTACGTGTTTTATTTGTGAGTTGACGCTAGAAGAGCGAAGTTTAACAGTGTGAACAGTGAAAGAAAAAGGAGTCGCATCGTTTATTGAAGCTAGCAAAAAAGGAAAGGTGGAAAATTTAGTGTTAGTTTAAAGGGACAAACAACTTTCAGACTACATGAAAATTGTAGGAAATCACGTACAGATGACCAATCCATTATTGTTCCTTTGAAAAAGCAAGATGAAGTATTAAACACTGCTACACCTCAACGAACCAGATCAGCAGTAACGAATTTTTCCTTCAAATATCACTGCTTCATATGTGGTTTTGAAAATATTGCAGGTAGCGGACCGCGAAAATTTTATTATTGTAATAAACGTTTGTCAAATCGCCATTGTTACCACGATAGAGAAGATAATTAGTGGATTTTTAATATCTTAATAATACGTCGTAATTTGCTGTTTTCAAAATATTTTATTTAGATATTTTATGCAAGGACTGTAGGATTTTTTGTAACTAATATGTAAACACATGTTAGGGGGGAGAGTGGCAGATGCACGCTTAAAAATACTATAGTAAAGGGGCGTAACGAATCATTGGAATTTGTTATGCGCGCTCTTGATGGAAAAAATGTCACTGCCTTAATCAGTAATTGTGTCGGTACAGACCGCGATCAAAAGATACCTTTGTTTGTTACTTGGAACTTCGAGAGCTGAATTAGGGGGTTACAGACGAATGCATATTTTTAAAATTAAGATGTCAAGCAATAATTAATATGAAACTGTTCCGACGGAAATTAATGTTTCTTGTTTTTTTTTTACTTTTGAAAAACGGGGGTGGCTTTCGGGAGTAGATATAGTTAGTTTTGAAATCGAAGGAGGAGCAGTTACACTTAGAGTGTCAATCGAGACAGATAGATTTTGGGTCAATTAAATACCTTCATTGAAAACAGTTTGCCTTTAAAAATATTTGGTGCGTGTACATTTTTCTTTTGAATTCGCCAACATTAAGATGTCCTTTCCTCCGGGGTTAAACCGCGTATGTTAATGAATTGTGTCTGTGGTCAATTAAGGGAATATTTATTCTAGTGTAAGTATGTATTTTTATATAAAAGAAAGTTTGCAGACGATCATTTGTCCAGCCTATGTAACGTATTAAAAGAATCAAACATTGCCTTGCAAAGGTATCTTATTCGTACGCGGACTCATTAAGTTGAAATATGCTAAAATAAATGACAGTACAGGGCCCTCTCACTCCGGTATTTGTGCGAATTAGCATTGTTGGTTGTTGTTTATATTTATGTTTGGGTAGAGGTGGGCTAATGAACGGGTATATGATACCGATTTGGTTATTAATTGCAAAAGGCAATTACCAAGCGTGTACACACTCCCGAGATCAGATAACCATTCAACACCTTGAATTTTATTTTTATTGTTTTTATTGTTTAATAGATGAGTGTGTAACCTGAGCGAGGGGCACTGTATTTTTGTAAGGCACGCAAACTTATATATAGGTCACGATGTTAGTGATCTATTTATAACTTACCCTTGTAAGGCTTTGTTTTAATGAGTTTTTTGTCAGTTTGTTTAAGTAGAATTATTTGCCTGCGAGCTGAGTTCTCTTTGTATCTGCTTCATTTGATTTATGTATTCTGTGCTTGAGTGGTCACTAAACAATTGGGTACTTGCAAATTCCTTGTCTATTTTCTTTTGTCCTTTGCCTTTACCTTATTATCACATATGCAATTTTATTGCTGTTGTATTTTATATGTACCGTTATTTGATTTATTGTTTTATGTGATTATTTACCTAAAGGTCGGCATGATTGGTTTTTAAAGGGCCACATGTTTTATTATGAGTTTTATTTTGATTATTTCTGACCCAATTGTACGTGTGACTACATGGGTTTTTTTTATTATTATGTTTTTGTGTAACTAAACTGCTTTTTATTCATTTTATGTTAATGTTATAATTTTGTGCGTACTTCAACCTGATTTAATAGTGCTTTGTTATATATTTAACCCTTTCATTGTTTTTTTGTGTTATTTGATTTATTAATGTACTTGTGCAATTACTTATTTATGAATAAAGTGGGTTTTATTGGTGGTTCTTTCCTACAAGAGTATATTGACGGGCTGAACCATCATTGCGCAAAGCTCGTTAATTTTAATTTGAGTAGTTTTATTTTTTATTACCTGCCCCTCATGATGCAACGCTTACCTCATCCAGTCTATCTAAATTAGATAACACAACGTACCTAACACTAGACGGCCACGTCGTTTGATCAGATTTGAGGTTTGCGAGTAATTACATATCAGACTTGTAAATAAATTCTAATGTTTTAATTATTGCCAGGAAAGTCAAGTAAGGCAGGCAATTAATTTGAGTAATAGTACCATTATTGTCAGTCAAGTCAAGATAAATCACTTAGCGATTGTTTTGTTCTTGAATTTGCATTATTGCAAATAAGTTCAGATTGCGCTTTTCAAGATAGGGTACCTGAGGGACGCTATAATATTGATAATTTTTTGGCTGAAGGATACAAAAAACCACCAAATGAGCGGGGTGTTGTTTGTGAAGTTCGTGACAAAACTTTAAGTTTGAGACAATCTGTTATGAAGGATCACTAAGATCTTGATGATGAGTATGGACGGGATATACTTCGCCGAATTGAGCATGTTCCTGACTTGGTCGCACATAATGCACAATATCACCACAGATGTCGTACAGAACTGTCTACAAAAGCAAAACGATCAACAGCAGGTTAAAAAAAGCGTGGTCCATTTACAATTAAAATTGATGCTGTAATGCAATATGTATATACACACCTTGAAAGCAGAATTTTGGCCATTAGTGCTGTCTAGCGGCGTAACGGTTGGTCGTAGAATATATGTATTATACATGAAAATTGTAGTAACTTTTGTCTACGTTAATTTTGC
This sequence comes from Vesta saturnalis, assembly GCA_036346205.1. NCBI lineage: Eukaryota > Metazoa > Arthropoda > Insecta > Coleoptera > Lampyridae > Vesta > Vesta saturnalis. Next base: position 679,716 of record JARFJB010002017.1, on the reverse strand, counting down.
AAAACAATCCTCTAGGCATAATATCTGTCAGCAAACCTCAGACTCGACTCAAAAATCAAAAATAAATGTGATAGGAATGTACCTAAAATTTCCACTAACTGCCCTTTTTATTCCTAAATTGACTAGCCTATAGTAATATTTATGAAAGTGCAAGTGGTCATGGTACAAATTCGCTCTTACATATGTTGAGATCCGATTCCTTTGTTGGTGTTGCTTTAGAAAACGTGCTTCACAATCCTACATTTCGTAGTTTCACTAAATTATTGTGGTACGAAAAAAATTCTCTCCATGAATACTTTTTTCCCTTTAGAAACGGAAAAGATTATTGATGCTGCCTACTCCATAAACGCAAGAAATTGCACTTCCTATTGCCTACATACTTCATTCTTCAATCAAAGCATAATAATATAAACCTTCTTCAACCACAAGTTTAACAAAAGGAATTTTGGATTTAGCTCATACCGACATAGACTTTAGATCAATATCCACTGGACGGAGAGATATGAAAGCTTACCCCTATGTGTTGCCAAAGATGGGGAGTACAATTGCAATATTGGGGACGATAAGGTATTTTCGGTTATATTGCAAGTAGGTTTGAACTTTTCAAATGGAACCCTTTAATATTAGTAAATTTTTATATTCCTCGTTCATTTCGAGTCTAACTTAAATGACATTGCACTAGCAGTGACAGTTGCACGTATTCGTTTAAAATTTAATTTTTTGGAGAATCTAAAAGATACTGAATATTAGACCAAAGGTGGGCAATTATCACCTATTTGTTTTGCAAGCGTTGTTGAATGGTTATCCTATTGCTTCGCGTTTTTGTCATATACACTCTTGTTTGGAGCGGTTCACGGTCATTTCCCGCCGACAAAATCCCGCCGGTCAATTGCCCGCCGGAATATTGTTCGCCTGGTAAAAACGCGCGGTGAAATGTTCGCTGGTAAAATACCCGCCATGACGAAATTCCTTCGGTAAATTTCCGCCGACCCCTGTCGTGAATAAATGAATATAATACGCGTATAGAAAGGAAGAGCTTTAATAATAATAAATTTTATTATGTTCGAATTAATTAATTAATTAAAAATAATAATTAATTATTTTAATGGACCAGTTTTTTGCACATTATTAGTATGCAAGGAACCGCATTACCAATAATTACACGGGTAATTATTGCACATAGTGTTAACTAATGACATTTTCATTTTGTCATTAATGTAAAGATTTTTTAATGATTTCTATTAGAATTAGAAAGTCACATTCACGAGATACGCATAAATAATAAATGTGCCTTACTTGCAAAAACAAGTGAAAACGATTGAAATTGGAAACTATTAACTCTATCTTTTAAATATACAAGCATAAGGAAATTAAAACATAAAATACCAGCTTTATCACGAAAATAGGGAATGTCGGGGAATCATTTTACCTACAGCGGGCATTTTACCAGCGAACGTTTCACCGCGCGGGTTTTTCCAGGCGAACAATTTTCCGGCGGGCAATTTATCGGCGGGAAATAACCGGACACCGTTTGAGCTACCATATTTTAAATAACTATAAGTTTTGTCATGAACGAATGAGTTCAATAGTAAATATGTAATTAAAAATTATTATTAATTTTATTAAATACGTAGATAAAAAGTTTACCTCAAGGTAAACTTTTCATTTACGTATTTAATAAAATTAATAATAATTTTTAACTACTATATTATAATTTTACTTTCACGTGTAAGTACGAAGCGTAGAAGGACATATACTGTTTTAAATATAGATCTAATTGTAAATTTACACATTTATTTGAGAAATCAATTACCACATATAACTGTAAATTCCTAGACAGATTTAGAAACTCACAGATAGATCTGTAAATTTACAGATAGATTTGCAATTCCCAGATACGTCTGTAAATCCCAAGGTGTATCTAAAAATAATACAATTCTCAGGTCTATCTGTAAATTCCTAGATAGATCTATCCGGGAATTTACAGATAGAATAGGGAATTAAAAATAATTCCTGATGGATATGTAAATTTACAGTTAGATTTGTAAATTACCTACTTAAAAAATAACTAGTGTGGTTCTTCTACGCTTCCATGTGCAGGAAAGTATGGTGATAATAATTCCGTCGGTCTGCCATTTTCCCCGTCTGTGGTATTTTTCTCTCCACTTGTCTTAGAAACCGCTGAATCGACTGAAATGAGAGCTACTGTTATTCAGGAATCGATAGAATGTTGCAAATTGAGATTTTGTACATACACATATAAACACTTTACAATAGTGTGTTAGCAAGATTTTATTACAGGGTGGTTAAGAAAATATATTGTTATTTTTAAAAACTGCGTAACCGAGTATCTATGAATGTATTGAACTAATTTTTACTCAAATTTTGGGGATGAAAGTTAAAATGTTAAAAAAATGTACTACACAGTGTGTCAAAAACGTTTATATGCGAATATTTCTGAAGCTATTATACTAATTAATACCAAAATATTTATTTACTATTAAATTGTAATAAATTGTAACACTGACCATTTTAGACTATGCGGGTAGAGTACTGGGTCAGATCCTCAACTCAATTTCTTAATTAAATTAATCTCCAGTATTAGAAATGCTATAACTTAAATTACAAAACAAAACAAACGTTACTTATTGTAATTATATGGAAATGATTGTTAATGTATAAGCACTTCTTAAGATAAAAAAAAAGTTAAGTAGAAATTAGGATAAATAGCAATTTACCGTTTAAAGTACGTTATTAACAGTTACGCCATATTTTTAACGCAAGCCCAGAATGTTATTTTAACAACTTGGTAGAAGATTTAAGTGTAATGAATATTTATAACACTTGTGATGTGATAACATTGCCTATTTGGTTTACCTACATTTCACTAACGTTACACTTACTTTGCATTCAATGATCAATATTCCATTTTTAAATTTCAGACAACCTACTTTTAACAAAGTGAGTTCCGTACAGCAAGTGGCTTAAGGAAAGTGATATAGTCAAGACACACAATATGCTAACGGTATTTGTTTAATATACATATGGTACGTTCTTTATATTATGAAGCTAGTCCGTCTAATGCTTTATATTTCGACCTCACTTTTACTAGATATTAAACGTTACAGTAGTTTTACGAAATGTAATTAAATTTATTACATGGTTACGAATGAAGCTATTCAAAGAATTGAATAGAACACACCACGAGCAAATTTTTAATTTGGAAAGGATTCCTCAGAGATATTATAGGTTAATTGTTCGTGTCTGGCAATATTAGTTTACGTTACAGTTATTATGAGTAAATTTTAAATGAAAATAACAGGCTTCATATCGATAATTAACCCAAGTTTTATAAATAACTTTAAACATTATATTAAATGGATGTAATAAATCTTTATAAAAATCCTTTCTTTATAATGAATATTCTTAAAGAACTTTTACGGAATAATGTATTACATCCACCCTTTTGTCTTTGTGAAATTAGATCATAAGGATAATTAACACATTCTTCTTTTATAAGTGAAAAATTCTGATTTATAGAAGGTCCTTAATTTAAACAGCTTCCGTGTGGGAGGAAAAGTAGGTCTGCAGGTTCACCGGAAATCTTCCGAATGCAGAGGTTATAAAAACGCGAAGGCCAACTAAGTTTGTTGACCTCTTTTATTCCAAGGTCTATGTTACCTTTACATGTCTACCTACCATGTGCTACCAAGTATGAAAACCAGGTATTTACTAGAAGCAATTACATAAGTTAAATGAGGTCGAAAAGTTTAATTCATCTGCATACATCATTTGCATTTCTAATTTTACATATTTACTTATAATTTATGACATCTTAATGTGAGCTTTCATAACAACTTTGATGTCATTAAATTAGTAATCATTAGTGATGTACATTTAATTTGCTAAAATCGTTTTTATTTGTGATCTAATTAGTAAAGAGTTGATAACGGTTTCAATTTCGTTACTCGATTTAATCACAACCAATTACTGACTTTCAATTAAGACTCGAGATTCAGCTTCTTGAGAGTTATATGGAGTTTTAAAACTGATTTATATCTAAGTTATATCAATTATGTTTTTTTATGGTTTATACAAGGGAAAGTGCAAAGAAAGAATTTTCGCTCATCGTACATTTCGCAACAGACAATTGAAAATTGGTTTAATCAATACACAACTTTTTAGCTCAAAAATTTTAATTAAACTTTATTATTAATCGTATTATTTTAACACAATGTTCCTAAAATTAATTTCCGATTTTCAACTAATCTTTCTCGAAATTTTGTTCGAACGTATACATTATTCCAAAAATTAAATTCATCTCAATAATCTAAAGCTAAACTCCCTTTCCAGATTCCCTTAAAACTAATATACATTTTATTGAAATTGCTTAATATTTTTATGTATGAGGGCTATGTAAGCGTAATTCTTTTATTATTTAGTTGGTAGCAGTGGAAAGTTTTCAGCGTTCTGTCAATTCGTGTATTGTTAAGGCGTTTAGATATACGGATAATAGTGAAAACGTGTTGTCGTAAAATTCGTGATATCAAAAATTTCAGAAATTTGGAGGAGATGAATTGTACACGGTTCTCGCTCTTGATACACTGTGTTAAACAACTGGGCGTCCCGTTCAAAAACGTCCAACACGAATAACTATACCGGGCTGCTCGAGCTTTCCGAGCTATTTCAGCCACAATCATGGATTCCCAGCATACATACATACATTACGTATATATGCATGGTGGGATTAAGGATGGGTATTGTCAGGATAGGATCGGAAGGAACAGAGTTAGGGTTCTGAGGGGGAAAATACTACCCCGGCATTCACCTAAGCAGCCGCACATGGTGTGCATATACGCAGTGACCATGCCACTACATGTGTATAAGGAAAACACCCTGTAAAAACTTCATACAAGGTAGACGGTAACGGGAATCGAACCCATTACCTCTCAAATGCTAAGCAGGTAGTGTCACCACTACGCTACCAGCTCGGTGCCTATTGTACACGAGAGAATGCAGATAGAACTGATTTAGGTTGGCAATTCCGCCTGGTGTTGTCAAGCATTTTTGACATTAAACATTTGACATAACACACATTTTATTATTGTGAGAATATAATTCACATGTAACATGGTACATTTTTGATTACTTTCATTGGTTAAAATACAAAAACAAAATCGCAGAATAGGCTATCAAATCAGTGATAATTTGATCACCGCATGTTGACTGTCTCATGATTTGAATGAATAAAATAGTTTACTGTCACAGTGACAAATCGTTTAAAATTGTAGACTTTAAAAGAAGTATATATTTTCTATTAACGTTCATTATATTCTCTTACCAAATATAACACGTGTTATGATTAATAATCGATGATAATCATAACACTAGTTATATTATCCCCGATTATTTTTTACGTTTCTAAGAACCAATAGAAACTTTCAATTTCAGTCATGTGCGTATGTTTTAGCCAATCAAAACATTATTATAGGGCAAATAATCTACCTACATTATTACTGCGAGAATAATTTTAAGTATTTTGTTTTTATTGAATGACAATGAATTTTTTGATTTGACTTCTGTCACCAATTTGAAAATTCAGAAACCTTAATTTGTTAAAATAAAAATATAATATTGAAAATGTGTTTCTTATTGTAAAACGTCAAAAATAATCCAACGAATACCACACGGGAGTTCCATAAATTAGAAAATAATTCTCCATATTTTCTCAACCCTGTTGCCATTCGGCAATAGCCACTCGAGCCCTACGGGCTCTCGTGTCTATTGACTGGCAACAAGTTTTGAAATCTGTCAAATTATTTTCAATTCCTTTCTCACTCTCTTGTGATATTACTACTGATAATATAAACATAACCCCTGAAGCTGAGATTTGACAGTTTTTTTTCACAATTTGACAATATCGGGGTCCACTGACAGTATTAACACTAGTGACTCGTGAAAATTACTATATAACAGAAATTATCAGGAAAATTAATTACGTGGTAATAAATGATCAAAGTATCAAATTGAGTGAAATAGTGGGCATACAAATTCTGTTGATTAGCTGTAGTACATAAGGATTTTAACTACGAATGGAGCTGGGGTATACGACTACACACCGACAATGGAGGAAATCGGGTTACTTCTGCAATCCTTACAACCAAATCAGTTGGAGATGGAGATGATATAACACAGGTTAGTTATTTATCAAATAACATGATCTTTTAGTGGAATCAAAACCTAAAATTCGAGTATTAAAGCCTGATATATTACGAATAGGAGCATTTTCTACCATGACACCACACTTGTATACACTGTCAATACTGTGGTCAAATACACGAAATGGTTGTTTTACCAAATATGACTGGTTCAGACATCCACCTGTTTGCCAAGTCAAAATATTTTATTGATTAAGAGATGAAAATGCATCTTAATGTATTGAGGAAATATTCTTCCAGGAAGTAAACGCGCTGGAAGATTGTGGACAGAAGTGTATTGATTAGCCTATTGTAAGGCACGGGTTAAAATACATTTTATAGTTGAAAAATTACAAACAAATGACTATTTAATACAGGGTGATTCAGCATAATACCAACCACGATTAGCCATATACTGTAAAAGCAGATGAACACATTTTATACCATCAATTTTCCTGCAATATAGCCATAACGACTCAATGGATTTCAGCAAAACTGTTGATGTATGTTTATTCTCTCAAAGACTTCATTTATTCAGAATGTTGAGATAATTCGTAATACATAGGTTATAAATACGGACATACCCCACGGACTACGATACAGACCAATCTATAATTCAAGAATGTTTCTGAAACTAAGTTTAATTCGGGTGAATGTATTTAACGGCAGACTTAACTTCCAAAAGAAAACTCATATCATTTTTAAATAATATCAACAATCCTTTACAAGATAACTTCCCTGGCCCGCATGATTGTTACTATGCTCCAGCAACTTTATCGTTATAGAGGCTTTGACTACAATGATCTTGTATATTAAGTTAATGATTTTATTCCTACATATGTTTGTTCTTAAAATATTTATTTCATTTTTCTAAGATGGACAGAAATATTTTACGGGGCAATTGGGCTGCGGCCGGAAATTAGCCTTCGTTACTTTAAAGGATTATACTAGGAACCATAAATATTCCAGTTCTACAATCAAAATTGCGTGGTCGAGCACCAACTGGTAACTTCAATTTTCGGAAGCATACGGTAGTGCACTGCGGGTTTTTCTCATATCATTAGCGCTGTCAAACAAATATTTTATTAGTTTAAACGGTTGTAAATACGGTCAATTTTATTTTTATCAAAATAACCATCAGAATTAGATTATTTTGTTCTACATTGGGTTGAAAGTCATCGAACTAAATAGATCTCAATCGTAATCTTAATTATGCTGGCTGTAATACGGCCAAGCATTTTATCGACCAAGCAAGAATTAATGAAAAAAGTTGAAATAATTGATTTGCATTAAAAATTACGTAAAAAAATTAGTTAAATAATATATTTGCAAAAAAATAGCATACTGCCCTGCGTGAAAACTTGTTTTACCACACCAAATATATACTCTAGATGAAAGATATTTAATTGGTGGCACATCCATGTTACAGACGGCCGAATGTGTTTTAATCCTGGGGTTACAAAATATGATTTTGTCAGATTTACGTAACTGACAGATGTTTACACCAATCATATTTCTTAATCACCAAATTAAAATAATCGTGGCTGAACTCATGTGTGTGCAATCCGCCTAAACACGTTGAACGTCTTGCAGTTTGTAAATTTTGGTAGACTGGGATTCCAATTAATTTATATTAAGTGTGAATAACCTCTGATTCTGAACCGAAAATGAATATATATATATATATATATATATATATATATATATATATATATATATATATATATATATATATATATAGGGTGTATTTAAAATCACCGACTAACGAAAACTGGAGATTCTATGATTCAAAATAAGACAAAAATTACCATAAACGCTTTTCCGAAAATGCTTCCTAACCGAGATACAGGTTGATTAAAAATAATTTTTTAAGATTTGGTTTAAGATTCCCAAAAACTACAAAAGATATTACACTGAGATTTGGTACACCTAAATGTCTAATTAAGTACAATTAATCAGGTGAGGTTGAGTCAACTGGCTCCATCCAGTGGCGTAGAATATGTTAAGTTAATCACTTTAAGTAAAAAACACACACGCCCTGCCTTTTTGAAGAAATATTTTTTGTTAAATTCAACATTTAATTCTGCAAATAAAATCATACTTAGTATTTTTCGATTCGGCACCCGTTTTGAGATATTTTGCATTAACACACATTATTCAGTAATAACCAAATTAAATAAATCAGAGATTGCTTTGCATTTGACAGTTACGTATGTTATGTTTGCTGAAATAGTTGCATTTACGCGTGTTTTGTAATTCATTGTTTGTGTCTAATTACTGTGAAAAATGAATTATTCCAAACGAGAACTGGTCGATATGCATTTATATTATGGTAATACTAATTGCAATGCTCGTGCAGTTGCTTGGCTTTATGAACAAAGATTTCCAAATAGAGGACATCCACATCATACTACGTTTAGAACCGTTCATCGTAACTGGTTGGAGTATGGAAGTTTAAAAGGAAAGAAAAATTCCGGACGAAATGCTCGTGTACCAGTTGCAATTGAGGAACAAATTTTAGATAGGGTTTATGAAAATTCATCAATAAGTACGCGCGAGTTAGGTTTAGAATCTGGTGTGTCGCATAGCAAGTCTTGGAAAGTGGTGTAGCATAAACAATACGTTTAATTCGACCCCAAAGATAAAAATCCATTGGCGTAAGATCAGGTGACCTAGGTGGCCATGGAAAGGGACCATTATTGGCAAACCAACGATCTTCAAAAATTTCATAAAGTTTCATGGAAACAGCGTTGATGTTGTGAGGGGCGCACCGTCTGGTTGGTACCATAAATTTTCCCTTTCTAGATTTAGTCGGGTTGAATTCGAGTGTTTAATATCTCAAGATAATTTTCTCCTAGAAATTAAATTTGTAATTATAAATAGCAACAATCAACTATTTTAAACCTGTCAAATTTTCGTTGTAAAAATACACGACAAAGATTATTCCGAATAGCACAAAATACGTTAAAATTCCAAATTTCCTGAAAATGGCATTCGCGAATTGGATTGCTATTTTCGTTATTCCAGTAATGCGAGTTTCGGCGATTAAATATGCCATTTTTCGTAAATTTAGGTTCGTCCGTCCATATATTAGTCAAAAAATTAGGAATTTCTTGTATTTTGAGCAAAATTGTTTCACAAAATTCGATACGTTTCTTCCAAATGTTGAACTAATTGTAAACAGTATGGTCTAAACTTATGTTTCTTAAGAATTCCTCTGATAGTTGTTGGTGTTAAGCCAATATCTGTTTTCGCGTCGTTTATGGAATTACAAGGATAGGCACGGAAATATCCTAAAGTTATAACTTCATTCTGTTCGTTATCAATAGCAGTTTTTTTGCGAGGCGCAGAGTGTTTAAATGTGCCAAACTGTTCCAAATTTTGAACCACACATCTTATTGTATCTGCTGATGGTCGGGGGCGCTCAGGATAGCGTTCGATAAATGTTCTTACTGTTCGTTTTACAACTCTATGACATTCTCCGTGAATTAAAATTAAATTCAAATAATCTGTATTAGAATATTCAAGTCGATCAATTTTATCAAGAAAAACAAACTGTCAACAATTTTATTAAATTATTGACTACAAAAGAAAAACAAAATAAATAAGCATCTTTATCGTGTAAGAAGCACTGATAAGTATGTGTTACCTTCGCAGTAAAAAGTAGTTTTTTTCGATTTACTCATAAAGCATTAAATTTTTACACTTATGTTGTATATCGAATTTCGAAAGAAATGACTTTTGCAGTAACTTTTTCAAATACTTTTCTTTATTTCAATTCTCAATTATTTGGTTTCCATGGTGACCACGAACAAGGAATACTAGATTTAAGTATGTAGCTCATTTTTATCACAAATTTTAAAATTGGAACTTTTTTGATAATAAGTATGAAACTGTTACGTTTAGGCAAATAAAGTTCTAAACAAACTTACCTTAATTTTTGACGTTAAATCGATCTGAGTAATAAAAATAGGGTTTCCTTTGATTTTTTGAGTAACTTGCATTTTTGATAGTCAAGTTTAGACATTCATAATTTAATTTTATGAAAAATACAAATGTTATTTTTGCAGACTGTTGCAATAAACATTTGCCTACAATACCTCAAAGTTTTATTCAAATTGTTTGACAGGAACAGAACAATTAAGGAGTTATTACTAAGACCGCATCTGCCAATTTTTTAGAAAAATGTTTTTTTTTAAAACGACTGAAATTTCGTATCTAGTTTATTTAACAAACTTACATATTAACTTAAAAAAACGGACTAGCGCTTATATTAATATTGCTCGTGAGGTTATGTGTATATTGGTCGTTCTACCACATGGAGTTTGGGTTAGAAGGTAAGTGGGTATTTAGTTCTTTTGACAGCGGGCGCCAATGCTATAGGCGTTTTACCACCAAAAAGAGATAACAATAGGGCGAGACTTGTTTGGTGTGGCATCGAGCACATACACTTTGCGCATTACACGCATTAATTTATACAATTGCATATGTAATGCTGATTAATAGAGATCAACTTTAGTTTAATTCAATCTGTGTGTGAACCAGATATATTATTAATTATACTCTAATTACATGATTCTATTAATCACATGTACATTTGCTGTTAGGTAAAATATATTGACATAATTAAGAAATGATTGAATTGTTTGTGTCCTGTTAGAAGACGATCCACACTTGAGTACTAGACAAATATCCAGGAACTTGATATTTCGCAAACATCCGTAATGAAAATTTTACATGGTAATAAATTCCATCCATACAAAGTAACGTTGGTTCAAGAGTTGTCAGATGACGATTTTGATAGACGTGTAGAATTTGCAGACCTAATGATGGAAAATGTTACAATCAAAACGATCCAAATTTTTAAGTAAGGTTATGTTTTGCGATGAGGCCACTTTTTGTATTAATGGAAACGTAAATCGGCATAATTGTAGATACTGGTCACGTAACAACCCTCATTGGATGGGTGAATCCCACACCCAATATCCCGATAAACTGAATGTATGGGCTGGAATAATAGGCGACAAAATAATTGGTCCCTTTTTCATTGAGGGTAAATGGTCAGGCGTATTTAGATTTATTGGAAAATAGTATTATACCTAACTTGGCTCGGTTATTTCCAAATCCAAGTAAGTATTTTCAATTACATTAAAAAAAATTCATTATTAGAAATTTTCAGACAATAACAATGTCCCAAACGACAATATTTGGCTACAATAAGATGGTGTCCCACCTCACTATGCGCGTGTGGTGAGGCAATACCTAAATAATGTGTTTCCTAGAAGATGGATTGGAAGGCGTGGTTTTATAGAATGGCCCCCGCGGTCACCCGACATGAATCCTTTAGACTATTTCCTGTGGGGTCACTTAAAAAACATCGTTTATAAAACAAAACCTGCCAATATTCAGGAAGTAAAAGATAGGATTACCACAGAGATAAGAAGAATTGAGCAGTCAGGGATGTTGCAAAGTGTATTGAAAAATTTAAAAAATCGCATGGTTTGTTGTATTGAAGTAAATGGACAACATTTTGAGCATTTGCTGTAATCGCCTTTACTGTATTATTCAAATTAAACGAGTTTTTTAATCATAGCCTATAAATGTATTATTTTAACTTCGGTGGAGATAACGTAAATGTAGCTATAACTCCGAAATTATGGCATTTAGGTACAGGGCACATTAGATGAAAAATAATCAGTATTTCTTAAGGATTTCAAAAAGCAAAAAATATACAGGGTGATCTATTTTAAATAACAAAGTTCGTTATTATTCCGGAAAAAGGAAAGGTCTGACAACAATGTAAATTACACCACAATATCGGCCGTATCACAAGACCCTTGCCCACCAAAATCCATAAAAAACGTGTAAATTGTTTCCGAGATAATTGAAGCGTTCCATACTTAAAACTCACTCTGATGTATGTATAAGTGCATCTTGAGCTTGTTCATTTTTTACTTTCCGACTACGTATGCATTTTTGACATCTTGGAGTTGTTTCTTAAAATGATGTTGGTAATGACTGAATAAAGAAATATATAAATTAATTGTAAACACATAAAAATTTAATTAAACACTGTTATGATTATTTATGCAGGGTGGTAATCTGGACAATGCAGCAAGAGGATTTCAATGTAAAATTCTTAATGTGCGAGTGTTGGTTCCATAAATTACTTTAGAAGAAAAATTTATTTAGGTGTTTTGTAAATAATAAAATTATGCATCCGAATATATCCCTGCTTTGCGTTTTGTTCTTTAATTGTAAAATCAAATAGCACGGGCGATTTAATTTATGTGGCGCATCTGTCATTAAATATGACTCACAATCAAACCATAAATAGTATAATAGACAGAAGTAATTATCTCAAGAAAACCCACAAAGCTAACACATATTACAACAAAAAAACGTAAATTAATAACAACGAATGTTGAAACATTAACTGTTATAACATTATGTAGACGGTCGTAAAACTGCCGTCTAATACTTACGAGTTGATATTGATATATTCCAAACTTTGAAATAACTAAACAAAAAATTTCGATTTTAAATAGTCGTAAAGAAAAAATCGGGGGACCTAGCGGCGGGCCAATGTATTACGTAAGATGCACCAATCAGCTTATGAGAAAAGCTATCCTCTAAAAAATTCTCGAACATCACGGCTGCTGTGTGTAGGACAACCATCCATTTGGAACCAAACCTCGCTAGCAACTTCAGCCACGGCCGCCGCAGCTATTTCTTCTTGCTGGAGCAGTAAGAACCGCGCTCCTATTAAGTTTAAATTTAAGAAAATAGTCCTATAACATGATGACCTGATAATTCCGTATCCCACCCAGACATTAACTTTTTGAGAATGTTGGGTACTGGTTTGTGAAAGATTGCCCGATCAGGATATATTACGCTAAACAACGCACTTATCTAACGAGAGCTACTTTATCATTTCTACTTTTTCACACGTTGAGTACATTTTGCCAGAACACAAATTAATGTTATTTTTTTAAATTATAAACGTGAAACAGTAATAAAGGCTGTCGTTTTTTGCTACAATTCTATGGCATCAAAAATTTTTCTACTGGACGACGTTTCCATTTTTGTAATCTACAAAAAGCTCCCCCTAAAATTATTTGGGGAGCCAATAATCGCACATTAAGAATTTTGCATTGAAATTCCTTGCCGCATGGTCTCTGTATACAAGGTCCGCCTTTGGGAGCTGATCCTATGAGTATCTGCTAAACCAAACTTAGTATAGTTTTGAAAATTTGGTGACAGAGTAATGATGTTAGGGCTAACTCATCTAAATTATTTTCACGTTCGTACTACTTCCGGTTATACCGGATGTCGGTACTTAGTCGCTTATTTTAAATAGAACACCCCGTATATTAATACATTTTTGGATTCTATGTCGAATTTTAAGGTAAGTTTGTTAAATAAACTCGATACGAAATTTCAGTCGTTTTAAAAAAAAACATTTTTCTGAAAAGATTGACAGATGCGGTTTTAGTAATAACTCGTTAATTGTTCTGTTCGTGTCAAACAATTTGAATAAAACTTTTAGGTGTTGTAGGCAAAGGTTTATTGCAACAGTCTGCAAAAAATGACATTTGTATTTTTCATAAAATAAAATTATTATTTATTACTCAGATCGATTTAACGTCAAAAAATAAGGTAAGTTTGTTTAAAACTTTATTTGCCTAAACGTAGCAGTTTCATACTTATTATCAAAAAAGTCCCAATTTTAAAATTTGTGATAAAAATGAGCTACATACTTAAATCTAGTATTCCTTGTTCGTGGTTACCATGGAAACCAAATAATTGAGAATTGAAATAAAGAAAAATATTTAAAAAAGTTACTGCAAAAAATTATAAAAATTGATAATTTTATGATTCAAAAGTCATTTTTTTCAAATTCGATATACAACATAAGTGTAAAAATTTAATGCTTTATGAGTAAATCGAAAAAAACTACTTTTTACTGCGGAGGTAGTAACTACATACCTATCAGTACATTCTTACACAATAAAGTCGCTTATTTAGTATTTTTTGCTCGTGATCAAATGTGAATTAATTTACAATAAATGTTCAAAATGTTGCCCGTTAGACGCAAGACATTGTTGAACCCGTCTTATAACGGCTTCATTTGTAGCCCTTTGAATTTCTTGTGGAGAAAGAGAATTGAAGGCATTTTGCACTCTTGCAATGCAATCTTCTTTAGTCGTTAGTGGTGTAGCATAAACAATATTTTTAATTCGACCCCAAAGATAAAAATCCATTGGCGTAAGATCAGGTGACCTAGCCGTGGAAAGGGACCGTTATTGGCAAACCAACGATCTTCAAAAATTTCATAAAGTTTCATTGAAACAACGTTGGTGTTGTGAGGGGGCGCACCGTCTTGTCGGTACCGTAAATTTTCCCTTTCTAGATTTAATCGGGGTTAAATTCGAGTGTTTAATATCTCAAGATAATTTTCTCCTAGAAATTAAATTTGTAATCATAAATCGCAACAATCAACTATTTTAAACCTGACAAATTTTCGTTGTAAAAATACACGTCATTATTCCGAATAGCACAAAATACGTTAAAATTCCAAATTTCCTGAAAATGGCATTCGCGAATTGGATTGCTATTTTCGTAAATTTAGGTTCGTCCGTCCATATGATATTAGTCAAAAAATTAGGAATTTCTTGTATTTTGAGAAAAATTGTTTCAAGAAATCCGCTTCTTTCAAATGTTGAACTAATTGTAAACAGTATGGTTTAAACTTATGTTTGTTAAGAATTCTTCTGATAGTGTTAAGCCAATATCTGTTTTCGTGTCGTTTATGGAATTACAAGGATAGGCACGGAAATATCCTAAAGTTATAACTTCATTCTGTTCGTTATCAATAGCAGTTTTTTTGCGAGGCGCAGAGTGTTTAAATGTGCCAAACTGTTCCAAATTTTGAACCACAGGGGCGCTCAGGATAGCGTTCGATAAATGTTCTTACTGTTCGTTTTACAACTCTATGACATTCTCCGTGAATTAAAATTAAATTCAAATAATCTGTATTAGAATATTCAAGTCGAGCCATTTCATCAAGAAAAACACAAACTGTTAACAATTTTATTAAATTATTGACTACAAAAGAAAAACAAAATAAATAAGCATCTTTATCGTGTAATGATGCGCTGATAAGCATGTATTACCTCCGCAGTAAAAAGTAGTTTTTTTCGATTTACTCATAAAGTATTAAATTTTTACACTTATGTTGTATATCGAATTTGAAAAAAAAATTTCTGTTTTGCAAAAATGACTTTTGAATCACAAAATTATCAATTTTTATAATTTTTTGCAGTAACTTATTCAAATATTTTTCTTTATTTCAATTCTCAATTATTTGGTTTCCATGGTGACCACGAACAAGGAAACTAGATTTAAGTAGGTATGTAGCTCATTTTTATCACAAATTTTAAAATTGGGACTTTTTTGATAATAAATATGAAACTTTTACGTTTAGGCAAACAAAGTTTTAAACAAACTTACCTGAATTTTTGACGTTAAATCGATCTGAGTAATAAAAAATAGGGGTTTCCATTTGATTTTTTTGAGTAACTTGCATTTTTTGATAGTCAAGTTTAGACATTCATAATTTTATTTTTACGAAAAATACAAATGTCATTTTTTGCAGACTATTGCAATAAACCTTTGCCTGCAACACCTCCAAGTTTTATTCAAATTGCTTGACAGGAACGACTGAAATTTCGTATCTAGTTTATTTAACAAACTTACATTTTAACTTAAAAAAACGGACTAGCGCTTATATTAATATTGCTCGTGAGGTTATGTGTATATTGGTCGTTCTACCACATGGAGTTTGGGTTAGAAGGTAAGTGGGTATTTAGTTCTTTTGACAGCGGGCGCCAATGCTATAGGCGTTTTACCACCAAAAAGAGATAACAATAGGGCGAGACTTGTTTGGTGTGGTATCGAGCACATACACTTTGCACATTACACGCATTAATTTATACAATTGCATATGTAATGCTGATTAATAGAGAACAACTTTAGTTTAATTCAATCTGTGTGTGAACCAGATATATATAAATTAATTATATTCTAATTACATGATTCTATTAATCACATGTACATTTGCTGTTAGGTAAAATATATTGACATAATTAAGAAATGATTGAATTGTTTATTACAAACAAAGTGAGAATCACTTATTCTTTCCAAAATAAGAAATTAAATAAGGACAATTATACGCTTTAAGAAGTAGCTTGTAGTAATAAGTGAATAGAAGACATTACAATCAGCGTTGCCAATCCCCTTTATAGTTTTATACGGAATATGAGCTGAAGAATTGATAACTAATGATCAACCTTACATATTATGGTTTGAGACCTAAATTGTGTCTTAAATCACTGACGATATGGATTTTGACAGTGTAATCCTGGGTCCAATTCTTGTATATTTTCGAGGCAGTAAACATTGTATAAACAATTAATAACAAATTATTAATCTTACTTTACGGCTTGAGACATAAACATGTACTCTACAGGTGCCTAAAATTACATAACATAATTAATGGTGTAAAATGACAAAAATATATCTTAAATTAGTAACTACTTAGAATCGCTCTTGCTAATAAATCCATTTATTTAGAGCTTGGATTCAGTGTCCTTCGAAAAACATGTTAAACTTACGGTTTCCTACCCTTATTGTGATTATTTGTGGATAATATCAACGCGCTTTAGTACACAACTGTAATGAAGGTGCAGTAAATCTTAATTTCAGTTTAATTTGCTACTATTCCCTATGCTACAATTATGTACCATTAAAAGTGCAAATTGTGGTTAGTGAAACTGAAAAAATACAAGGAAAAAGGATCACATCAAATTACGTTATGTTGTTAAATAGTTTCAAGTCATTTGGGGAAACAATTAAATACTTTCTAAAATTTCTACATTAAAAGATGAAAATGTTATAGGATAAACTGGAAAGAAAATTATTAAAACCATGTACATAATGCAATTAACAGTAACAATAAATGTTTAAGTACAACTTGACACATGCTTAGCGTGAAAATGTGTTACGCATAAAAAGACCAAATTGCAGCATTCTGTTTGAGTTTATGTACTTACATAGGCTGTAATTATTATTATGGTTCATTGCTTTTGTATTTTACCTCAATTAATGATTAATTCTTTTATCGTCATTTACTTTACGGCCATTGCTTGACCAACATATTTAAGCTTAAAAAATTATTGGATTTCACGTAGATGTTCCTAATCTGCTTGACTAAAAAATATTTCTATAAGATATAAGATTTCTCACGATGTAGGTAAGCTTATTACCATACAAAAGTAAGGTGAACGATAGTGTTAGTGTCCTCAATTTCAGTTAACGGTATCAAATTTGTTTTATGCAAACTGGGTTTGAATAACACTATTGGTGTCAATTGAATCCGTTTTGCACCATTCAAAATGTACGAACTTTTTTTTATTAATGACGGAACAAAATTAACATTTGATTAATACATCAAACCTAATAACCATTCTTTATTTAATTCGGGTGTAATTTAATTTCCGGTGTACGATTATTCATATACAATCCTAAAAGTTACAGTTAGTTTTCTCAGTGTTAAAAATATCATTTATTATTCCTCATTATGTTCATTATATTAGTTAGAAGAGTTCATTAAACTGCAATACTTGTCCTTTTTTCAAGGTTTCTACAAGTTTTACAATAATTTACAGAAAACTGGTGTTACAAGTCTAAGTACCAGAAGTGTTTTTTAAATAGAGTTGATTGCATAATTTCCCCTCATCACAAGATTCTAATTATCTCTATAAAAGCAAGTAAGTTCTTAACTTAGAAAAATTGGTATTAAGTTAAAAAATTGTTTTCCCGGAGAATTCAGATTTAAAACTAATTTCACGCTTCCGCAACGTATTAGTAATTCACAAGATGGTGATCATTTATAGAAAGTGCATCCTTTGAGCTAATTCTAAGAACTTATTAATTTTTAATGATAACATAAATAACTGATTTAAAAATTAGCATCTTTGATTAAAATGGTTTAGAATATTACATTTAGCACATATAAAATGATTTATTAAGTATTGCAAATTATATACATGAAAATAAACAATAAATTACAGGAATAACTAGCTTTACTATAACGAGATTTTGCAATAGCACTATTGTATTTTTAATTACATACTTAATAATATACCATCGCTAACTAAAATAATATGTTTAAAGATATTAATCTTTAACCTGAGAGACCTGTGCTGTTAGTACAGGTATATTGAGTCAAAAGTCAAACGTGATTTATTAAATCTTATCTTAAGTTAAATAAATTTGTAATTAGGTGCTTCCCGTTTGAAAATCCTACTCTAGCAATATTAACAAATTATGATAAATGAAAAGAAAATAGTTTACTTATATAGTCACTTTTATTTTTTACATTGATCAAATTAGCAAATTGACTATTTTTCTGCTGATTTTAAATATGTTGAACAGAAAAAAAAAAGGCTAAGCATCAAACTAAAAGTGATTCATGTTTTTATTGCATATTAAAGGTTAATTCGAAACCGAAGTTATTTAGTAAAATATCATCGAAAAATGTTGACTATTAAGTAGTTAAAAAATTATTACTAATTTTATTAAATATATAAATAAAAAGTTTGTCTCGAGTAGGATTTGAACTACGCCCTGTACTTTGGTAGAGTATCGCTCTAACCAACTGAGCTATCGAGATACAAGCCCCAATCGACGTAAATTTTGTCTTTATGTATGTAGAACAGATGTAAATTCTAAATATAGTGAGATTACGATCAAATTACTTATATTAATGGAATGTGAGCCTGCAATATCTCAAAACTTATAATTTAACTATTAAATGTTTACTGAGATACTTCAATATTTTTTACTGATTACGAAAAAACAAAAGCACAAAAATACAGCACCTACATATTCCAGAAATATCTACTGCGATGTTCAGTGTAATTTTTTTTGCATTAAAAATCCGTATTCACCTGATGCCTATCACTGCCAAAATTATTTGACGATTAATGATTAATAAATAAATAATTCAATAACGATTTTTAGAATGAAATTCTTTCCATATACAACAAAAATATGCAGGGGGTTCCATGAAAAAGTCGGTTTGTCGATTTTTTAAAAATTTTAAAAAATTCTGTAAAAAAATTTTGAAATTTTTCTGATTTGGTTGACGTTGTAATTTTAAAATTAAACTAGTGCCGACTTGGTGTGAAACATTAAATTTTTCAATCCAGGAAATTAGATATACAGGTTATCTAAACCAAACCGGAAACTTTTTTGAGCGACAAAGTCATTCAAATTAGGATGCAAATATTCTATAAGCTTTAAACAAGTACTAAAATGGTGAATATATTGAAACTAAGAAAATCATTGAATTCTAATGCTAACGGAAAAACAATTGAGTATATAATTGTTAGAAAGTTTGATGTTCGATCGTTTTCCAGTTATTTTGAACAATCAGAAAAAATAGACGATCTAGGTTGGAGCTTTAAAACTTTTGATTCAAAATTTATTTGAAATCAGTTTTGCCAATAAAATTTATGAATTTTGTACTGAATTTGGGAAATTATTCTAACGCTTCCAAATATGTTAACGGACAAACAAATTATAACCTTTTAGAAAGTTATTATTAACATATGACACGCCACGAAAAACATTAAAACCATTGCATAAATGATACACGGTTTACAGACAAATAACTGTAGCATTGTGTGTTGGCTTTGGAATGTTTTTGCCGATTTCAAACATGTTAACAACAAAATAATTGATCATCTAACTTTGGGAAAATTTGATGTTCAGTTGTTCTTCCGTTACTGCATTTTGAGTATTCAGAGAAAATGCGCTTTAATTATAGAAAAAAGAAGCGCCAATGGATTGATGTCGAGCTTGTTAAAATACATGAAAAGCCGCTCTTGCATTGCCTAAATTAGTGGGCGACAAAGCTGGGATATTCGAATAGATTGACTATTGTTAAGTATAGGGAATGTGTGTATAGCAGCTTTGAGTAATACTCAAGAGGAATGTTGTTGGCCCATACTTAAAGGGCAACTTCATGCGTGTTGTAGATATAGAGTATATAGGTAATTATTGTATTTATTACTTATTCAGTAAGAATAATAAGGTATAGTCTGAAAATGACTGAACTATTTCCCATAAACGTTGTTTATTGTTTTCAGTATCATAACAAAGCAATTTAGTG
Source organism: Vesta saturnalis (assembly GCA_036346205.1). Taxonomy (NCBI): domain Eukaryota; kingdom Metazoa; phylum Arthropoda; class Insecta; order Coleoptera; family Lampyridae; genus Vesta; species Vesta saturnalis. Next base: position 659,280 of record JARFJB010002017.1, on the reverse strand, counting down.
TGTCTCATTTTACATAACAAACATCAAAGTATTCTTTCTGGGAGTATACTCAATTTTGCATCGCCTACTATGTCAAAATATCTTAATTGTGTCATAAAGGATAATGAAGCAAGTTTGTTAGAGTAATCTATAGAGAATTTTAAAGGAAGTGATATATGAGTTGGTACTCAAGACGTTGTTTAGATTAGTTTCGTGCTAGTAGCACTGTAAGTATAATTTTTTATATAAATCTATAGCAGGATTTTTCAAATTGATGGATATTTTTTTCTAATGATGATATAACGCACACAGCATGCTCCATTAAAAAACCTTCCCCATAGAATTTTAAATAATATCAACGTTAATTTAAGTTTAAAGCTACAAGTTTCAAGAAATGAAATGTTATTATCAGTATTCCAAAAGTAAACAAAGTGATAAAATAATTTAAAAGACTAAACATTTTATAATTCACATACAAATTTTGCTGAAATTATGTCTAGTAAAATAGACCAATTGAATTACAGCTTGTTGACTCCTGTTACCGTAGAATATTAGTTAAGATTGGCCGGTAACTTTGGTTGTACTCTGGAATAATCGGTAACGGTTAATTAAATTTTATTCCAACAATTCAGACCAAAACAGTTTGCTCAATGCAAAAATTAGTGTTCTGGCAACTCCAGTTGGAGCTAGCCAAAAAAAAAAACGAAAATTATGCATAAAACTCAATCAGTAAACCTACTAACTAAAATTATTTAAAGTGGAACATTGTAATAACCATTTTCAAAAAAATTAAACAATAAGTATTAAATGTTTAATTGCTTCGGGGAAACCCCAAAATGAATAATGATCAAAACCAATCGTAAATCTACAAGCTTAAAGTAAGAAACAACCAAGGTTATAAAGCAAATTGGATAAACAATGAGTTTTAAAAAATAGAAACCTAGCTGAAATTAAAAATTAAGGTTATGAAAACTGAATGACCAAAATGCGGTTAGCAAAAGAGAATTTAGAACTGATGTTATTGTAATAAAAGAAAAATTATCAGTAAACCTAATTTTGATTTTACGACCAGTTTGGTCAATACAAAGAAGCATTATTTTACCTTCACTATGAACAGACATGGTTACCAAATTGTATTTAGAAGCAAAAGTGTATCACTAATAGGTTGTAACGTAGTGCTGTTTTGAGTAATATGGTATCTAACTAAACAGTTATACAGTTTACTATTAGGGTCATTAAAAAAGAACCGAAAAGCGACCAATTTCTGGAAAAGTGCTTGGAATGAATAAAAGGGGATAACATGATCAGTGCTCGCAGGTTTCTAAAGGTTATTGAGTCCATTCATTTTAAGGGTTTAAAACCTTATTAGTTTCTTTTCAAATTGTAAATTTGAGTTTTTTTCAGGGTATGATCACTGCCTAGACACACATTGTGTGCGACTATTTAGGCGAATGCAGATACAATCCATTAAGAACTCGAAAACAATTACTTATGTTTTGGTAAGTTTTCTTAGAGATAACATTTATGTTATTACATATTCATCTATACTCGTCTACTATGACGTTTGTAAGGTGCCAACTGGAGTTGGCAGACCACTAGAGGTCATCTGCTGGAATTCAATTTACTTAATTGTTATCCGTTTAAGAGTCTTCCGAAAGTTTCCACCGTTAAATCGTTAAATGGTGTTAATTCGAGCTGTGGCAGTAGGAGAGGTTTTAATTAGCCTATTTCACTTCAGTTTAAAATGTATGAGTTACAAAGTGTTTTGTTTCTTTAAATTACATTATCGATTTGTTTTAGTGCAAAATTGTTAACTAATTTTGATCTGTGGTTAATTTATTTAAAAATATTTCAAAAATTGTCTTATGTAACTTATAAATTTTTTATTTTTTACATCATTTTATTGTTTTGTTTCAGGGTTAAATTTGATTGCCGTTACCCTTTTTTGACTTATTCTATTTGTATTGATATAGCCTTTACCTCTTGCATTTTTTTGTCTGTAAGTATTTTAGCCTTTTAAATTTCAGTTGTTTAGAAACTTTTAGAAACCTGATGATGACAATTCAATTACCGAAATGTTGTTATGAATAATCTTGGGGAAGGTTTTGTGTTTCTAATTAATAGACCTTACTCCACGTCACTGTAAGATTTGATGTTGACATAAACTATTTATTGAAATAGAGAGAGGTTAAGAAAAAAAACACTTCCAATTGATTTATAGTGAAAGATATTTTACAAAAAAAAGAAACAGGAACAGCAATTTAAGAAAACGTATAATTATTTTTTAATATATCGTTTCATATACTAGTGATAGTAGTTTACACGATTAGTATGGTAATGAAGTTTTTGTATGGCGATAAAAGTTTATTGACGAGCCATTAGGTGAGTCTATAATCTCCCAGAACCAGTAAAAACCGTTATCTCGCGTATAAAGTAATATATTTTATTTGTTATTCATTCGTGAATTACAGTGAAAATATTAATGTATAATAGAAATGTATTTGTAATGATATTTCTAAATACCTCGTCAGCCGTGAGTTAAAGTAATCAAGTGACTAAACAACTCAAAACAATAGACGGAGCTTGATAACACAGGTCTACTTAGAATTCGGGAGGCAATGGTTTCGATCCCGTTACCATATACATTGCGTGAGTTTTTTCAGGGGGTTTTCCTCGTACACATATAGCGGTATGATCACTGCATATACACACATTGTGTGCGACTATTGCGAATGCTGTGGTAGCATCTTCCTCATAAGAACCCTAACATCATTCCTACCGATCCAATCCTAACCGCACCCATCCTGAACTCCATCGTGCATATTGTATATAATTATGTATGCTGGTAATCCATCGCTGTGGCAGAAGGAGCGTAGAAAGCTTCGGGAGGGAATAAACACGTTGCTTTCCCTTTCATTTCCAAAATAATAGTAGTTACGTCACAAGCGGCACCGGCATATTATATTTCAATAATTATAACTAGTACTTTAGTTAAGTTTTCAGTTTTTTTTTTTACAAAACACCAATAGCGAACTTGAAAATACTGTCTTATTACATAAAAGTTAGGTAGGTACGTACATTAGAAAATAAGTTATACAGAGTTATGACACCTTAAAAATCGATACTTCTGTTGTAATTAATATTTCACATATTACAGCAACGCTTATTGTATATTGTATCTCATTGTACTATTGTGTAGTTTTTCAAAGGTATATAAAATAGGTAAGTATAAATATAAGTTTAAGTTATATACAGAATTCGACAACCGTGATACATAAGCCTTAAATGCTCAAAAAATTAAGGTTTTTGATTCGAACACAAAAATAGAGTGCCTCTCGTTTGCTGTCACATTTTAGACACTCCACCTTTCTTTGGAGCTCTGAAGTCGTTGGTACTGACAACGTTTAAGATAATACATATTTGCCAAATGTTTTTCTTTTGAATTTAAATTTAATATCTGAGATAGAATAAATTATATTGTTTAGTCAATTAGTTATACGGTATAAAATATCAAAAATGGTTGCTATGAGTGACAAAACCGATTGTCAACGTCTTAAATTGAAGTAATAAAAAGGATTAAACTATAAAAGTTGTAGAAAAATGTAACATACTGCACGGTGTGAAAGCAGTTTTTTGGGCTCGAAGGCAAAACCAATCTTGTCACTTAAAAAAATTGATTAAATATCTTTTACTGTACTATTACGGACAAGAAAATTTAAACGACTGTAAATTATATTTTTGTACCTTCGTTCAGTAGTAGGGCATATGTAGACCGCAAATGGGTCCGAAAACTATGCGTTTTCTGGCCTAGGTCGGCAAAAATAATACTAAATTACAGTTGGTATTAGTTGTAGTGACAGAACTAATAATCGACATTTGACATAATACAAAGTCTATTTGCGTTACCGTGTACGTGTGCGCATCCGTTATTGTCTCCATATTCGTTCCTTATAAACTACAAATTACATCTATAAATTATTATAAAGTCAACAAATTGGTAAGGTGCCTAGAAAATTCAAGTCATGAATAATTTCGCGATTGTATTTTTAGGATTAGCTACTGTCAGTTGTCAGTATCGCCACCTTAATTTCAACAGGTATGAAATTTTAAAAAGTACTATAATTTTGTTTATTGATTTTAATAAAAACTGTGAAGTCGGCACAAAAAATCTTGTGTATCACTCTGCAATAAATTAGTAGTTTACTCGTACTCTGGCCTTGTAATACAAATAACTATTATCGAAACATGGCCATTATTGTCTGCTTCAGAATAGTAGTTACTGTACGCGCGTTTGTGCGGAAAGTGCAGATTTATTTTGTCGCAACCTAGAGCAAAATAGATGCTGACTCGTTTGCCGTAACGCAGGATAAAATTAAAAAATATTATTAACCATGCCATGTTTCGATAAAGCTTTGTATTTAATACGAATATTAAGATAGTCACAAAAAACTCGGATGTTGCTACTTAACATCCTGGTTAATTATGGCTTAATATCCTTCTTAAATAACTGGCTGCAATATTAAATTGTAAATTTCCCTTTATGAATAACTAACGTTATTCCTTACTTTAGATTTGTTTTGCGTAACTGTACCATAATTTGTCCATACGACACGCCAATTTCGTGAAGGGTTGCAATTTTTGCGTTATTATTAAAACATTGGTACTGCTGGCATTGTTGACAATTGATATTAGATTAGGCTTTATGAGTAACTAAACTTAGTTCATACTTTAGGTTTGTTTAGCTGAAATCAGATCAAATTTGTCCATACGATATACCAGTTTTGAGAATCTTTAAATTTATTCTTAAACGTGCCAGAATCACAATCAGGGTTGATGGTTTTTTTTGTTGTAATGGTGTCTAAACATTAAGAGGTAAAGGTGAGTTTACATTTAATGAATAAAATCTCCTTGAATATTTACATATATAAAACAATTTCTTGACAACACTGTGTTACTATTAATATAGTTCAAATGTGAGGTTAGATGAATATGTTCAGTTCCATAATTTTTATTACCAAATTTTCGTGGTCATAGCTTATTTTTATAATACAGATTAGCACACAGCGTCTGATGAAACCAATCAGTAGTTCTAAATTTTCAAAAATGTACCAATGAGATGTCGGTTAAACAATTTCGATAAGCGATAAAAAAGTTAACTGCGCTTTCCAATAGGTGATCAAACCACGACTCTCATAATGACGGCGACACTCAAATTGCCACAAGCGTTAATGTTAAATCAATTAAGAAAATATAAAGTGGAAGTTGTTATTTAAAGTATATCTGTATTACTTTACTTATGTATCGTGGCCAGGTTTGGTGCCGATCTCTTGCTGAAATGAAGAATGCTGGTTTTAAATTGGATGTTTATTGTGTGGCGTTGGGTTTCCTAAAATGTATTTTTTTTTAAATTACGATAAATGCAATTTTAATATCACTCAATATATTTATCATTCGTTCTCAAACTAAGTGAAATTGAAAACATTATTCCCTTGAGTCTAGATTGAATTGTTATGATAAAAATATTTCATTTTAAAAGCGCATTTAATTTAGTCATTATAACGTGCATCTTGTATATTCAATTGTGGATTCATTGATTTATTTAAGGTTTTTGAATTATGTATACTTTTGAATGAAACGTAATTCAGTAAACATAAAAAATAAAAATCAGATTTACTTAAAAAAATATAATTTCTTGGGTTATTTTTAACAGCTTAATACCAAAGACGAGCTTGTTTCATACAATCAGTGCCCATAATATACTAATATTAATAAAAATTAATTCAATTCAAAAAAGAGCTTTGGAATTTTCTGAAAATGCCGTTTTATAAGCAATTCTTAGTGTAACATTCGAGGACGCACTGAAGGGTTTAGTTTCCAATTAAGAGAGTTACACACGCAGTAGTAATCACGGTAATCAACGCATCCCTCAGTAGCTAATCTGAAATCTTTTCACACCGTATGCTTAATCTTATAATTACGAGTAATATCCCATGGCTTTATGCATAAACACAGTGATGTAAAAATATAAACTAGTTATATATACAGACTTATTATGAAATATCTATTTATAATCTACCTTCAACAACCTTGATAGTTCATCTTAGGTCAGTCACATAAAGTTACTTATCACTAATAGTTAATTTAGTTTTTACATTCCTTCGAACGGAATTTGCATAAATCCTTTTCCATTCATCTTTACTAAAAAATTGTCACGGACTTTATTTACTCTTGAATTTTTTTTTAATCCTCGAATAAAAAAAAATTATTCTAATAAAAAATTCGAGGATCAAGATTAACTTTTATAAAATTACTACAATAGCAATTATATTTGTTCAATGAATTGAACATAAATTTTTACAAGAACTCTTTCTTTGTTAATTTTTTCATATTCAATGAAGCACCGTTATAATTAAAAATAGCACATAAGATAGATTTAGAAGATTAAAAGTGCAAGTCAAGCTAAGTACAATAATATGTCAATTTAAGTTCTTTAAGCCCCTTATGAGCAAAGAACCATTAAATTGGTTTTTTCTATATTCAATTAACTTTGAGAATTGTGTTCAGCTTATTTTTTGGTACAAATCAAATTTACAACATATTTACTGGATAATTAGTATTTTAAGTTACTTCCTCTACCAGTGAATTTTGAGATCGTATCTTGTTTATAATATAATCATTGTAAAAATTTGAAGAAAGTTGAATATGCCGTTATGAGTCTAATTCATAACATAAATAACTAGTATATCGTAACTTAAAAGATTCATTACATAATCAATTACAACTCGATCGTGTTAGAATACTAATATCAAATATACCTGGTTCTATTTATATCTACAGTATTTTGACCTGAAGCTTTGTATACATTATAAATCAAAAACACTATTTGGGACCTTTAATTTATAACCAGTTGAAATTTTGATACAAGGACATCTAGCTTTTTATATGGTTCAGAAAATTCACAGTTATCTTTTAATTGAAAAATAAACACTTTTTTAATAATGGCTGATGTAAATTAAAAAAAAGTTCTATTACATTATTACCTAATAAGATGTAAATTATAGGATAGCAATTAATTTTGTTTAAATAAAATTTTCTCAGAAACCAATGTAAGGAATAATAAACTACACATCTTTGAGATGTATAAGTAAGAACTACAAAAGTTTAAATTATAAATAATCTGTTTTTATAGTAACAAATTCAAAACAATAGTTTTTACGTAAAATACCATTTTAAATAACTGTATTATTGCAGATAAACATTAAACTTGTAAAATAACTAAAGTTAAAATTACAGTAATTGTTAATTTTTAAAATTCTTACCTTGAAATTAAATAAGTCTCCTAAAGGAAATGAATCAGCGTTGAAATCACAAGTTGCCACCACACAACACTAAAGTCACTGTCTTCTAACTGCAAAGGTAAGAGAATCAAGTTCACTGTTGAGGCCGCCGTTCTGCACGTCCTCGATGTCTTCGACAGGCCTTCCGCGGTTCTAATATGAACAGAATTGAGTGCAATGTACAGGTGCCTTGTCTTATACTTGTAGCTGTGGCGGTTGTACAAGAATGGTCATTGGCTGAGAAGAAGATTCCTTTGATTTCATTGGTTGTATTATCATTTTTTTACATAGATTGTGAGTCTGCAAAACAGTTAGCTCCACTAGATGCAGTTGTCCTAAGAATTCTTTTTTCTTAGGTAATAGTTATTTTAAGCAATACAATCGTAGTGCTCAAGGCAATTTATTAGGTCGTGCCACATTTAAAAATTATACAGCACGGTAGCATCATTAATGTATTCGTTCGGTAAAGAAAATGAATAATCTTTAATTATAATATTATAATAAATTTGTTTAAAATAATGTGTGAAAAATGAGTTTTCGTGGCATATACGCAAACACCTTTTAGTAATATTTAATTTTATATAACTGTAGAACGAATTTATTAAATTGCGTACAAATACATGTACAGTTGGAGGATCAACCGCATAATTGCTAAAACTAGGAAAAATTAAACCTCAAACTTTACAAACTGCAAGTTTTTGTAATTAACAAGCTAAGGAAGGTTAGGATAAATCAGGATGTATGAGAGTATGATAGTGTATGTTATTGTTTTAATTCTGAGCTCCATTTTCTGTTTAATTAGAAAAGATCATTTTCTTTTGGTGAATCGACTTAATAATCGTTAGCATATTAACAATTTTATTTCATTAGGAAATATATTTCAAAATTTTACGATTAATAGAATTGAATATTCAATTTATTTCGTTTTTATTGGAATTATTAATTAGTAATATGTTTATGTTAACGATTTCTTAACGTTCTCACTTAAGTTTTAGTCGTCCATTTTAAAACGTTTCAACATAACACCTCAAATTTATCTGTTAAGCGAACCATTGAATTGAATATTAAATCATTTATTTTGGTACGCATCAAGTATTTTTAAAGCGTGATAAGAACATTCTGCGTTAGGGATATGTAATATTTAATCTGCATGGCTAGGTTTTTAAATACCTAATACCTTGATGTGGATTTTTAAATAGAAAAAGCTTTCGTTGTACACCTTTCAAAATACACAATACATTCTAGTCCGTTCCTTTTTACACAGACCTAAACAGCACAAACAGCCACGACCACAGTATTTTAACCGTTAACGTACTTAGAATATCGAAATGCTAAATTTTACGTTACGATTATTAATTTTTAATCACCAAGTACTATATGAACTTTAGTACGCAACTTTAACGTAGCCGTTATTTTTAAAACCCTGACTGGATTCAGGGTGCTTATAGGGATCCTATGCAGGGCCATTCACGGTTATTGGCTTATTAGGCAATTACTAGTTTTCTAAAGTTAAAATTTATACAGACGGATCTGATCCACTCTTCATTCCCTGTCTTGACCAGTTTCTATTTCGGTCCGTTTTTAACCCTTATAGCCTGCCTCCTTCTCTTCTACTTCACTTTTCACCCCCCATTTTGATCATCTTTTTAAATGTAAATTTTCAACTCCTATTTTCTGCCATCTAATTCGGTCAGTTTTTCAACCAAGCTAGTTTTCTATCTCAAAAGGACCCTTCATATTGGTCCAACATGGTTGCTCTAGCGTCTTTCGTCCAACATCTGTGATCCTGCATCGTTGGTCCAGAATGTTGGTCTTGTCTCCCCTTTTTACACCATTTTTTCAACCATCCTCTATATTTTCTACACATCTTGGGTTATACAATTTAAGGTGGCTTTCTGTCCTGAATTCTAGTTAATTCGCAACTCAATTAAATTCATCCGCAGTTTTCAAGGTCAATTAAATTGATGCGTGAGTTTATTCGCAGTTTCCATGGCCAATTACATTTATTCGTGGAGCCAAAGGTCAATTAAGGTTTTGATTGAGGTTAATGATGGTTTAATTCGCAAGTCGTCAAGAGCAGGTTGCCCTGAGTCTTTGGAGCTGCATCTTGGCCATAAATATTGGTATAGAATGTATGTCCCAGCATCTTAGGCCCTTTTGGTACGATTTTGAAGCAGGCTTTAATATCTTGATAAAATATTATTGGCAGAACTTTCTACATCATGGTCCTTTATTTTGAAACAGGTTTCGTCATCTTGGCTCAGCATTTTCTTACACCAGGATAACGTCATCCTATTCACTTATGACCCATATCCGCATTCTTACGTAAAGGTTATACTTTAATGCCTCAGTGATTCATCATTGCCTTTTGTTTGAAGGTTTGTGTATTTTGGGTATAGACTGACTTGTTAGTTTGTTTTTTGTGATGTGTAGGCAAACATTTTTATTTCTTGGTTTGATTATAGGTTCTTTTGTCTTTGTTCTGCTTCTGGCATTTGTGGTTATAGATGATTTTTGGATAGTGTATGCTTGTGTGGCAGTTTTGTGTTTTTGTATGTTTCAAGGCGTATTTGTCTGTTTCGCGTGTTTGTATCTAGTTTAAGAGTTTTGTGTGTCCGTGTCCGTATCCGTGTCCGTGTCCGTGTCCGTGTCCGTGTCCGTGTCCGTGTCCTTATCCGTGTCCGTGTCCGTATCCGTGTCCCTGTCCGTCTCTGTGTCCGTGTCCGTGTCCGTCTCTGTGTCCGTGTCCGGGCCCGTGTCCGTGTCCGTCTGTCTGTGTGTGTGTGTGTGTGTGTGTGTGTGTGTGTGTGTGTGTGTGTGTGTATGTGTATGTGTAGTGTACGTGTAGTGTACGTGTACGTGTACGTGTATGTGTATGTTGTAGTGTGTGTACGTGTACGTGTACGTGTACGTGTACGTGTACGTGTAGTGTAGTAGTGTACGTGTACGTGTACGTGTGTACGTGTAGTGTGTGTGTGTGTCGTAGTTGTGTACGTGTATGTGTATGTGTTGTGATATGTACGTGTGTCTGTGTGTCTGTGTGTCTGTGTGTCTGTGTGTCTGTGTGTCTGTGTCTGTGTGTCTGTGTGTCTGTGTGTCTGTGTGTCTGTGTGTCTGTGTGTCTGTGTATCTGTGTGTCGTGTGTGTCTGTGTGTCGTGTGTGTCGTGTGTGTCGTGTGTGCGTGTGCGTGTGCGTGTGCGTGCGTGCGCGTGCGTGTGCGTGCGCGTGCGGTGCGTTGCGTGGCGTGTGTGCGTGTGTGTGTGGCGTGTGCGTGTGGTGCGTGTGCGTGTGCGTGTGTGTGTGTGTGTGCGTGTGCGTGAATGCGCGTCTGCGTGTGCGTGCGTGCGTGCGTGTGTGTATGTGTTTGATGGATAACTTGCTTGTTTGCTAGTTTGTTGGCGTTGGGGGTTTAATAAGGCTTTTTGTGTTTGAGAAGTTATCAGGTATTCTTGAGTTGTTATCGTATACTGTTATTAATATTTTTTACGAACATACACGTTTCGATAACAATTACAGCTATCGCCGTCGGTAAGTGATAACAGTGTAAAATACTAATTACCTAACTTGTCAAACGATGATGATATATGGAAACGTAGATATAAACCTGCTACAACAGTTACGTAAATGAATTGTAAAACAAACTGCGCAATGCAATTTTATTTTCTAGCTTTAATAAATTAAATATTGTTAATAATATTCAATTACTAATATGATTAATTGATATAATAAAAATACAATACAAATCAATATAATTAATACCCTTACCCAAGATAACAGTGTAAAATTCTAATTACCTAACTTGTCAAACGATGATGATATATGGAAACGTAGATATAAACCTGCTACAACAGTTACGTAAATGGATTGTAAAACAAACTGCGCAATGTAATTTTATTTTCTAGCTTTAATAAATTAAATATTATTAATAATTAAATTACTAATATGATTAATTGATATAATAAAAATACAATACAAATCAATATAATTAATACCCTTACCCAAGATGCTCAACGCAAGATGTGGGAAGAAGATGTTGAAACCTATTTCCAGGTCCTACCAAAAGGACATTATTTAAATATGAAAATGATTACTCATAATTAAGTTATTAGCGTTTGGGTATGAAGGCGTGCATTTTTTATTGATTGTTTACAGCTTTAAACGTTTTGATAACAATTACAGTTATTGTCTTCAGTAAATGATAATAGTCTTTAAAAATTATTTAAGATGTCAACTAAATATATGAAGTCTGAAAACATGAATGTAAGACGGCTACAATAGTTTTGAAACGTATATGAAAAAGTCAACAACGGAGTATAAACCGTCTTGAAAATGGTAAATCAGAACAACCTCTAAGTGATGGCCAAAGTCCAAAGTTGTGAAATTTTAAAATACTAAAAGGATTCACAAATAAAAACATAACATAGGTATGAATTAAGTATTGAGTTAAATCACAAATCCAACAAAGAAATAACTTTCCGTTAATTTTTAAGGACTGTAATCGTTATTATGCAATGAAAACAGAATCTTATCTTAATTTTAAGTATATAATATGTTAAATTATATCAATATTTAAAGCATCTATAGGTGATTTTAAATGTTCTTTAATATTTTTTGTAGGTTTAAAAATAGTTTTAATTCTACCGTTAATTACTATTTCAGAAACTGGACATTAGCATGAAATTTCATAAAAACGTTAAGCTTATGAATGTATAGAGTGATGCCTAATGTCCTCCTTAGATTCAGATCGATCTGGTTTGTTGTGACCGTTACAAAATCCTCCTTCGGAATACTGTCTAAATAAGTATCATTGGTTCCTACTTGAAGAAGAGTAAGAATTCAAAATTAGGTTTCTCACTTGTTATAGATAATCTTTATTATCTTGCAGTTGCGCTACAAAAACAAGAACCAAAGTAACTATTGATACCTTTTTGTGCTTAGGGATACGTTAGTACGGGTTTGCCCGTGCGAACAAGTGTGTATGCATAAATAAAAGTAAATGATTTCTTATAGTAATGCGAAACACTCGCTAATTTCACGACACTAGATTTTTCGACAGTTTATTAGGTCCACTCGTATCTTATTTAATTTATAAATTCAAAAAATTTAATAGAATTTTTCATATTTTAAAAAAGTTAGCTCAAAACACAAAAAAGTATTGATATCGCTACAATTCCTTTACTAGACTTAATATTTTTTCTAGACATTTAATTCGAGAGGAAATCGAAAGTGCAAAATTATTCTTTTATTTGTTCTTTCTAATTTTACATTTGCCTTTAAATTAATATTTTAAACATTTTCCCCCATAATTTCTTTTTATAATATCAAATAATATCATATTTTGACTTAACTAACCAGATCAACATAGTATATTAAGTATCAAGAACGGTAAGGAACGTTCGTGATGCTTATACTGTTTATTTCCGCGGTCGTATTAAGTTCAATCGAAATAAATTAATTTCTACTAAATACCTAAACGAAAAGTTGAAAATGACGTTTTGTTTTGCGGCAAATTCAAATTCATTAAAATATCATTAATAGCGTTTAGTTCAGATGTCGGTAAATATAAATATATATATATATATATATATATATATATATATATATATATATATATATATATATATATATATATATATATATATATATATATATATATATATATATATTCCATGTATTGTTCTTCTTCCCGGCTCCTCCCGTGTGGTATCGTTGGTATTCTGATAAGAACTCCATTTAACGTTTCGGCAACGTTACATTTGCCATTATCAATCTGCTTCTAGTTGCCTTGCTCTACTGTTCGTGATTCGTACTGAACTGATATCCCATGCTGGTGCTGCTTGTGTATATACCACGTTATCTCCCACTTTCTCCGCATTATCTTTTCCTTGTTCCGTACATATGCTTTGATGCTCGATGTTTTGTGTATTTGATTCCAAGTATTCGGTAACCTTCGTCCGTCATCTCTGGGGTTGAGACTAAGTGGCCGTTTCTCGATTTCAATCGCTTCTCTTATTATCCGTTGAGTTAAGTAGTTGACACTTGCTATCTTTCTTGTTTCCTCGAAATTTATTGCGTGTGAGGAATTTCCGTATGTTGGGCTATGTTCGAGTACTTTTTTTAACCGCTTGTTGATGTTCATCTCGGCTCACACTGATTCTTCTGTTTGTTTGTCCAATATAAGTCCGGTTGCAATCCTTGCATGGTATTTCGTAAATTCCTGGATCTTCTAAGTTAATTTTCGTTTTTGGATTCGGCAGTATTGTACCGTTTGTAGTGAATATGATTTGATTTTGTGTTTACGTAATATTCTGCTTATTTTATCTGTGATACCTTTTGCGCATGGTAGAAGTACTTTGTTAGTTTTCGCTTCATTCTACGCTTTCTCCTTCTCTTCTTGTGGTTTAAGTGCTTTTATTATACGTGTCGTTGAAACCGTTTTTACGTAGTGCTGTTTTCAGCTTCTCCATTTCCTCTGCTATGCTGTCTTTATCTGCGAGTCGTTTTGATCTGGTTATCAATGTTTTTAGTACGAATTGTGTTTGTGCTGGTTATCTTTTTCACTTCAACAGTAAACTTAATCTAGTCGTACATTCTGTTCAGGTGCTATAATAATTTGGCCAGTTTTTCTTAGATCATTGTTAAGCCCAACATACGCAAAATACCTCACACATAATAAATTTCGAGGAAACAAGAAAGATAGCAAGTGTCAACTACTTAATTTAACGGATAATAAGAGAAGCGATTGAAATCGGGAAACAGCCACTTACCTTCAACTATCATTAATAGCGGACAAAGGTTACTGAATACCTTGAAACTAGCATTAAACAAACACACACAACATCGAGCAGCACAGCGCATCAATGGAACAACGATGAAAGAAAAACAGAAAGTAAAAGCGGAAAAGAGAAAGCGGAGAAAGTAGGAAATACGATATAACCAAGGAAAAGCAGCAAGGGATATCTGTTCAGTACGAGTCACGAGGAGTAGAACAAGGTAACTGGAATATATATATATATATATATATATATATATAATATATATATATATATATATATATATATATATATATATATATATATAGTTCCAATGTTCAGTAGAATCAGATTGCAATGTCATATTCTGCAGGAGCTTCATTTTCGAACATATATATGAAATTTACTGCTTTGAACTTCTATTAGTGAATAAAAACAAAAAAAAAACATTTTGTGAAAATATCGTATGTGCCACATACGACTTATTGATTTAGTATTTATATTCAGTTTTTAGCAATAATTAATTCATACTTAACAGGAATTCGGGAAAATAACAGAGTTGTAAATGGCATTATTCATGTTCTAAGTTATCACTGACATCTGATTCTGGCAAATCCATCCAGAATCTTAAACGGTTCTGGGGGTGAATCTCTGATAGTTAAATTTCGGTTTCTATTATTTTCCACGTCTTGTGGATTTTCTCCTGCTATGGTATTGGCTTGGGATCTCACGTTTTGTGTATTTTAGCGATAAGGAAGTTCAGTTTAAGTATGGGGTCTTTTGAACTTTATTAATTGCCCTTTCTATGGAGGAAACTTCGGAAGCATATCTTTTTACTCCTCGCTTTTTTGAGGCACATGGGATAGCATCAATACGGAGTGTATTACTGTCGGTAATTTCAGATGACGTGTTTTCAATAGAATGTGGTGTTAGTGTTAGGTCAGTTTCTTGGATGTCTTCTTCATTGTCGACATAATTTTCATTCCCCTGTTCTTCCGCCATTTCAGGAATTTTCTGAAAATAATTTATTGCATTTTTATTTATTTTATATTTATTTCTTTACAAGTACCACACACTGAATGCACTGAACTTGTCATTTCGGTTTTATTTTAATAAATTCTGTTCTTGATGTCTTCATTTTCAACGCATGTAGTGTGTGGTTCTTCAGTTTTTTTTTATATGTGTATAGGTATTCAAGGCATCAATTTGTTTTATTTCAGGCACCCATGACGGTAGAAGAATGGAAAGTAATAACGGATAATTATAATTCTCTATGGAATTTTCCTAATTGTTGTGGGGCAATGGATGGCAAGCATGTGGTAATACACTGCCCCCAAAATACTAATTCAGAATATTATAATTACAAACACACATTTAGTATAATTTTATTTGCTATTGTTGATGCTGATTATAATTTCTTATACCTAGATGTGGGAACCAATGGAAGAGTCAATGACGCATCAGTATTCTCAAAGTCATCAATTAATGAGGCACTAGAGAAAAATATTCTTAATATACCCCCAGACGGAGTGTTTGTTGCGGATGATGCGTTCCCCCTAAGAACTGATATTTTGAAACCTTATCCAAGAAACATTATTTTAACGGAACGACAAAAAACATTTAATTATAGACTTTCACGTGCCCGTCGAATCGTGGAAAATTCTTTCGGAATACTGGTCTCTAGATTTCGCATATTTGAAAAGCCTATTCCATTGCATCCCACCACATGTGAACAAATTGTTAAAACAACCTGTGCCCTACACAATTGGCTTCGAAAAACATCAAGCCTTAAGCGACCCTATATAACACACGACTCTGTTGACAAAGAAGATTGGGACACCGGCAGTATTAATTTAGGAACATGGAGAAATACAAAACATGGAGGACTTCTTGATGTGACACATGCATCAAGCAACAACTATAAAAAAACCGCGGCAATGATTCGGGATTCCTACGCAGAAAAATTTGTTACCACAGACATTGTTCCTTGGCAGTGGAAAATGATTTAGAATTTTTACTTCCTACATCTTAACTTAATATTTATGTTTTGGTGTGGATTTATTTATATGTATGTTTTTTATTTAAATAATAATTGTCTTGTTAAATCAGATAATTATCTAATAAAGCATTTTATGTACTTACCAAATTTGATGAAGAGTTTCTGGATATTGAAACTGGACGTAAAAATGAATCCGCTTGTGAAAACCAAAATAACTTCGGCAAGTAAATATCATCCCTGCCAGTGCCACTTTTTTCTGATTTAAGTACCTTGTTTAATTCTGCCATATATCTGGTTCGAATGCTTTTTATTTTTAATTTAATATCAGTTTCCACAACGTCTGCAATATTTAATTCTGATAAAAGGGCCTTCATTGCCTTTTCTCTCAACACTCGATTTTTATACATTTCCGATTTGTTGTTCCTGAGGCATTCGTGATTTTTATATAAATCCAGAAATATCGGAGTCTCCTCTTCTTTCCATTTATGCACCATTGTTAAATAAAATCGCTATATCACTTAATTGTTCTTTCCTAAACTGCCAAAACACCTTACAACAGAGACATTAAACTCGAACTGGGAACAATGATTGAATTGAATGCAATCCTTCAAGGGTCAACAAGCGTGTATAGACGAATCAAATTTGGGAAATTCTCCCAACTTCTTTCAACGTTCAATTTAGTTGAACACTTTCATTGAATCGCAAAATACACCGTTCAATTTGGTTGAATCAACCAAATTGTTCAACCAAATTGAACCGTGTATTTCCGCCTTAAGAACAGAAGTGAACATGAATAAAATGAATTAATAATTTAATGTTATAATAATTTAACAAAAAACAAAAATCTATCAAATATCGACAATACTATCTACCAAAAATGTTGAAAATGATTGCTTTCAGCTCTAATACAAGCATCTACTCTATTTCTCATAGAATTGCGTACGTTTTGAAATATTGCTGGCGAATCTCTTATTGTTTCACAACCTGCTATAATACGATTTCGCAAATCATCCATATTTCCAACTGGGCTTGAATAGACCAAGGATTTCAGATATCCCCATATGCAAAAATCCAAAGGATTGAGGTCAGGGGAGCGGGCTGACCAGTTTACAGGTCCTCTTCGACCAATCCATAGATTGACATACACCTCATCCAAGTGACTTCTTGTAAGTATACTAAAACGGGCTGGTGCTTCATCGCGCATAAACCATCACTGTTGCCTAGTTTGAATGGGAATGTCTTCAAGACGAACAGGTAATTGTCCGAGAAAATCACAATATGACTCACCATCTAACCGCTGTGGAGGAAAATAGGGACCTATTAAATAAGTGTCAATAATTCCGAGTCACACGTTTAATGAAAATTGATACTGATGATTTCCTTCAAAAAAGCCATGAGGATTTTTCTCTGCCCAAATGAGTTTATTATGAAAATTCTAATACAATCTCTTGAGAAATTCGTCGTTAGAATATAAAATATTTCTTAAGGGTTGTGGCGCTTGGCGGATCATGGTAATAAGCCATTGACAAAAAACCACAGCGTTGGTGAATATTTGTGAGCGTAGTATGCTGGGGTAATCCACGTTCTGGGTACTGTTTAGCATAAATTCTTGCGCCTTCAATGCATTACCGTTAGCACACCCATATGTAAAATGTATATCTGTCATTTCAAAATTCGAATAGTTAGCCATATTTTCGGTTTACCAAATATTTTCTTCACAAAATCAAAACTTGCGAAAGAGTAAGAAAAAGTAACAGTAAATGACATTCCACAATCCCTCTTTAAATTTTTTCTATGTATTCCATTGTAAACAACCTAAATCTTACAGCAAAATACACTCGCGTTAAACAGCTCGACTTTTTGAAATTGCATTGCAATGCATTTACATACCTTGTTTTCCCGTTAATCTTTAATTTTTCGAAAAAACTTGAAGAGATCAAAAAGTTAGTAAATGAATGGGACTTTTTAGATATGCTTTTTAAATGTAAAAAGTTTTGTCGAAAAAAAATTTATAAGAAACAATATTTTAGGGGTTGATTATTTCAACCCCTTAGAAAAATATTAAAGGGGTGAAAAAATTTCAGAAAGTGTAGTTTTATTAACAGATACTGTTCACCAAGTTTCGTTTCTTTAGCTTAATATACAGGGAAGATAAAATAAAAAACAATTTTTTTTAGAATTTTTAGAGGCGTAAAAAAAATTTTATAACGAAACCCCCCTTAATTTTCATCGGAGAATCACCTCTTAAATGTTTTCGGTATTATTTAGATACACCCTGTATACGTAGGAAATAGTAATTTATTGTACAAGTCGATAAAGGTGCATTTTAACTGCGACTGAATGAAGATAATTTCTCTTTATTGTCGGGTGTAATATTACCATTTGGAATCGTCAATTTTTTCGTAAACGTCAATAGTTAACAATAACGTGTCCATAGCAATTTGGATTACACAAAGGAATAGATAAATTCATTTTCCGCGAATGGCTTATTACTAGAATTATTAATGAATGACTTTGTTTGAAAAATTGATTAATACTTGATTAATTAATCGATTACTTTCTCTCAGTGATTTTCGTATAGGCAACATTACAGATGTCAAATAGCTACTTAACCATCATGTGTGTTAATGAAGGCGATAAACGACGGTGACGTTAAAAAGTTGAGATCGTTAACCGCACACTAATATGTATTCGAGTTGTTACAATATTTTTCTTTAATTTTCCTGTTTTTCCAAAGTGAAAGCAATATAGACCAGAATGCCATCTCTTAATTGAAACAAAACTAAATAAATAAGCACTAATATATCAAATAAGAAATGCTGATTTTCTGACATATTTTAATAACTATCATAAACGGTTCATGAATACCATGATTTCTAATAAACTCCAGTTCCACTACTTGCATGTTTGGTTACATAACTGTATTTCGAATTGCAATTTTAAAAATAATTTTGATATTTTTTAATAGGACTGACAGAAAAATATTGTAACTAACTCATGTATTAATTGGCGATTAGTAATCTCGTTAATTACCGCGTTCGCTCACGTATTAAAATATCTCGATTATTAATCGCCTCTATTTCTTGCTTGTTAAAAAACTATTTATTTACACTCAGGTTAAAGTGTTACCTTTGAACATATTTCAGTGTATAAAATTGTATTTTAACGACGCCAAGCACAAAATAAATAATCTTTATATTTATTCCTTTTCAAAGAAAGCAGATTACCATAACATAAAATTTGAGCAATTATAATATAACACTCAATTAAGCAATTAATACAGGAAATGCTTATGTAGCAATTCAGGTGTTTTTCTTTTTTCATTTTGTCATCTTGTGCTTAGGGTCAATCTCTATTACTGAAGTAAATCTTTTACGATTAACAGACACTTCCTTATAGTTTCGTTTAAATGTTTAGAACTGGTTAATAAAATTTTTATGATAATTGGGAGATGAATAGATTATCACTTAAATATTTACTGGATGGTTTCTTGTTTTTCTAATTAATTAATTACTACTAAAAACAATTATTTTTTGTTTTGCATGTATTAAAGGTTTATATATATTTGATGCTTTCAGTTTTACGATTAAAATTTAAGTAAACTATACTTTCTGATTTATTCATCTATTGTATGTTACCTTTAGTTGGCTAAGGATAATGCCACTCATTTATAAAAGTAGATTTGTGACTATTGTTTTAATACCACCGTCTCTATGAAGACGGTAAAATTGCTTCCGAATGTAATTGCATAGGCGGTAGGACAAACACCTTATTGCAAATGGTAAAGAAATCAAATAGATCTCATGAACGCTTTCGTTAGAAGAAAGAAGAAAATCACAAAACAATATTTATTACTTCATTTTATTGGGATTTGTATTCTTCATAACTGTATTAAAAGGAAATCGGGAAAAGCATCAGAATCACGAAGGCATTCATTGTTAATTCAAGTTATTTATTTAATAGGAATAAAAGCATACTGATTATTCCTTGTAAGGTCACTTTGTTTCTCTAGATACGATCTAGTTTGTTCTCAAGTTCAAGGAAGTTAAACGACCTTGCTAACACTGCAAAACTACTAGAGCTATTTTTAATCTGGTATGCAAACAGCGCTATTACAGCGAAATGAAGTCTTATCTTTCAGAGTGGTAACAGCTGGTAAATGAGTTGTAATAAATAATTTAAGGAAATCTGCTCATTTTTATTGCTTACCATTAATTTCTAGATTTATTAAATTTATTTTAAATGAAAGCTTATGAATGTGTGCGGAGGAAGTGAATCGAACAATGCTATAAAGTTCACTTACAGAGATTATTACTTTTATTTTTACAATTGTTAGAAACAATTTAAATTACCATTTTATTCATTTCGTTAACCACAACTTAGCCGGAAATAATTGAATACATTTTGCATTTCAATATTCACACGAGTATAGCTGAAAGATATTTTGTTAAATTCCTTTTCGTCGTAGGCTATATTTTTTTCATTCACATAGTAATTACGCTAAATTTCGTTAAATAAAGGAAGCATTTTATTAAATAAATGAGTTTATAGTCTTTCAATTTTTTACATATATTTATTTATTTAAATAAAGTTTTATTCCTGTTTATATCGTTGTTCATTAATTACACAAAGACACCCATCGGCTTTGAACAGGGTCCGCTCTAGCCTTCATGTCACCCCGGACAAACAGACAATTTGCCGCCAGTTTTTTTTAAATAAAATAGAAATGATGTTAAAATCATTTATTTAAAAAATATATGTAATACATTACATAATAAACATTTAAAAAGGGCAAAACTTAAAAGTACTGGTACATATAAGGTGCATTTTTATTGCTATACTTATATTCTATCACAGTATAATAATAAATTATACTGTGATTCTATTAAGAAAGTACAAAAAATATTGCATAACCAAACAGAGAAATTTTAGATTCTATAAAAATATAACTATAAAATAAAGTAACCTAACAGAAATTTTTCTTTCTAACTTTGATTTCCGCAAATGTTTTTATTACATCTTTTAAGTTAACTTGATCAGCAATTTCATGCTCAATCGCTAAAATGGCAAACGATTTTGCGTTGTAGTTGAACGTAAAACATTCTTAATCAATTTTAATTTGGAAAAACTTCTTTCTCCACTTGCAACAGTTATTGGTATACACAGCAATACTCTTAAAGAAACACTTAGGTTTGGGGCACAATTTAACATTGTTATTAATTTTAGAACAGTGCTTGGGCTTTCTTTTTTGCCCATAAGCCCAGATACTGCACAAATTTCTTCTGCTAATTCTACCCCATTAATATCAACAGAATCACCGTGAGTTAAAATACTTTCTAGATCGTTGCAATGTTTTAAAAGATTTTCTTTAGACATGCCCTTTAAATCATATATATTATATAAAAATTGAAAATAATTACTATGGTGACTAAATTGTTTAAATCTAGTATCTATTGCATTTAGTGCCTGGTCAATTGTAAAATAAAAAAAATCTACCTTATAATTTTCTTTAGGATTCTCGATTGGTTCATCTCGAGCTTCGTATGAGAAATTCCTTTTTTTTCTTCTTACGCGGTGTCGTGGTATTGTTGATTCAAAATTGGCTTCAATGTCAATTTCGTCAGCCAGTTCTCTCGCATCAACAATAGTTTCATTAAAAGATTTATCCGATCGAAGATCCTGAAAAAACTTTTTGCAATTTTGCAAAAGATCAAGTGCAGATGCTAGATCATAATCTTTTGTCTGCAACAATTTGCTTATTGGATTAATACAGTTTAAAATTTTATACCAAAGAACTATTGAACATAAAAATTTAAGTTTCTTCATTCTCATAAATGCTTAGCAAGGCGTCGTATACGCCTCCGATATAAAATCTTAAAGGATTTAAAGCATCTATCCTACTCTCCCATCTAGTATCACTTAATGGTTTTAAAGTCAAACCCTGGACATGTTTTAGAAGAATTGCCCAGCGAAAAGTAGATGCTGAAAAAAATACATATATTTTTTGAATCATATTAAAGAAATTAGCGCCTTCCATAGATGTTTTTACCATATCGTTAACTACTAGATTGAGAGAGTGACTACTATATGGAACGTAGAAAGCTGGCGGATTTTGGTTCTTAATCCTAGATTGCACTCCTGATTTATCGCCCCGCATATTAGACCCGTTGTCATATCCCTGTCCTCTTATATCCTGTAAATTTAAACCCACATTATTAAGTTCTGCACTTATAATTTCAAACATTTGCTTCCCTGTAGACCTTTCAACTGGAAGAAAACCCAAAAAGCTTTCCTTAATTTTAATTTCAACCTCATCCTGATTGGAATCAGTTTTATTGATTGAAATATGATTACAAGAGTCACCTTAGAAATATCAGGAGTGCAATCTAAAATTATCGAATAATATTTGGCTTTTTTTATTTCATTAATAATATAAAATTTCACACTTTGACGCAACAGGTCTATTATCTCGTTTTTCCCAAATAGTGAGCTTTCGTTTCTTCTTTTTTAAGCACCCTACGTACGTGTTCTTCCATGACGGGATCAAATTCAGATAGCAGCTCAACTATTTTTAATAAGTTACCGTTATTATGCTCAAACAGCTTGTCGCTTGTACCTTGGAAAGCCAGACAACTTTTACCAAGCATTTTAGTGATTGCTACGATTCTTAAAAGCACTTCTTGCCAATGGTTTATTTCAGCGTTAACAAGTCTTTGGGAATCCGCATCTATAGTTTTACAACACTTTAATCTTAGGTTCAGTTCTAGAAAAGATTTTTGGGACTGAATATGATTTTTAGAAATTTCGTGGTCTTTTAGAGTTTGATTCAGATGCTTCCAACTTTTAAACCCCTCCTTTGAAAGGGAACTAAGTACACAGCCAAAAATTTTGCAGCAAAAGCAATATACGCAATTTTTTGAGACAGACTACACTAGCCAGTCTCTTAAAATTTGCTCTCCATTACTTAAAATTCTTTTATAATAATTAGGGCTAAATTTTCTACCAGTCTCATCGTATGGAAATCTATAATTGTACAATGGTTTAGGTGGACCTTGCCTTACCAAAAAGATTCTTTCGGCGTCTGGTAGTATCATTGGCCAGAGTGCTGGATCTGTACTTAAAAGTTGTTGAGCGCTTTCTGTAGGTGCCACGTTGGTATCAATAGTGCTCTCATTTGGCGACGGAGGGCTGCCACTGTCAGTTGCAAGTATTAGTTCAGGTACATCGTTCATTTGTTGATCCTCATTTTTCTCAGGTCTCTGTTGTCACTGTTGTCAGTGTCTTTCAATGCTGTCTTTGATGTAGAACATTTTGAGTCGTCATTTGTTTTGGTACTGCCCAGCGTACTCTGTAAATAATTTAGTAAAGTGCCAGCTTGTCTTTGCCTTTGCATTTCCTTTTCCACCCTTCGTTTTTTATATTCGCAACCAGATAGTTTTTTGCGTCCCTCGGACATTCTGGAAGATACGCAAAATATCTGAAATAACACAAAGCAAATTATAAGGAAATTGTCTTACAATAGACTTAGTTAAATTAGACAAGTACTGCTAAGTTTTTTTGTTTTTTTATATTTATAAATTATGCAATAGTAGTAAAATGGTAACGAACCTACCACACCTGATACCTTTCAAATTTGAAAAGTATAAGCACTTGCATTTTACACAATTTTGCTTCAAAATCTAAAATGGTATAAAATAGGGCAATTTTTCTTGCCCAATTTAGTCAGATCATGCATAGATTTATTTTAGAATGCTCAATGTTTAAATAAATATTTTATTTTAATTTTATAAAGTACCTAACAAACTTTTGCTATTTTGAAGAAAATTTTACATTATTATAAAACTAGGTAAAAGTATTCGTAACTTTACTTAAAAGGGATCGCATCCAGTAGTTGATAATAAAAAAAAGAATCAGGGTGTATTGGTCAGTAAAAGGCAGGAATTATTAAAAAAAAATCAACCTTTAGGGTATTCCGTATATTTCATAACCTTTTTTAAGGTATTTGAAAAAGCTCCTTCGCAGATGAAAATTAAATTTCAAAGACGATTTTTTAACGAAACATAAACAAATTTCAGTCCTTTTAAAATTATCAAAACAAGTCTTTTAACTTTTAATTAATTTATCTGTTTTGTTCAAAAATCGTTTTCAAAATTTAATTTTCATCTGAGAAGGAGCTTCTTCAAATACCTACCTTGAAAAGATTATGAAATTTAAATGAAAGTTTGTTTTTAACACGCTTATATTAGCTTCACCTATATGTTTGTTTGCTTGTCTGTCTGTTTGTAACCGACTTCTTTGAACAAGCATGCGCGCGGTCGGCGATACATACGATACAAGATACGGCGCATTTGGGATCCAATGCCTATCCTCCAGACCGAGTAAGTCCTTTCCAATTTTAGCTCCAAATAAACTGTCATGTTATTTTTGCAAGGAAAACCATCTCATTTTTGATTGTGACGAATTCAAGGCATTAGATATTTCAAGTAGAACAAGTCAATTATTTGAAGCTATGTAATAACTGTTTCGATCCTACCCATTCTACAGCTCAATGTAAATAAATATAGTTTAAAAAAACTAAAAAACACGCTTTAATGATCAATCGAACTAAAAACGAAAAATAATTCTTAATATAGGCAGAAAATATAAATAAACGAAAAAGATTAGTATTATTGTGAAAAAAGCTTGGGTGCTTTGTGCCATATTTTTCATTCGTCGAGCACCCCACGCTTATTTTACAATAATACTAATCTTTTTCGTTTATTTATATTTTCTGCCTATGTTAAGAATTATTTTCGTTTTTAGTTCGATTGATCATTAAAGCGTGTTTTTAGTTTTTAAACTATATTATTTTTAATAATTTTTGCCTTTTACTGATCAAAATACCCTAATTTCGTAGATTCGCTAAGTTAACGGTTAACTTACCTGAAAAAATTATAAATCACACTGATTAATGAACCAGAACAGTATATACAATTGAGAGTTGCACTTGTTATCACCACCGACGAATGAGCAAAAATAATGCTATGCTGTAATAAGACAATAAACAAGTCATTTCTTGTCTATTCCTAATTCAGACAAGTTCATGCGGCACCCTGCTTGCTGATTTATATGGTATATATGCGATGCGCGGTTATATTAGGTAGTGTATACAAATAACACCCGTGTTCCTTATTTAATAATTATTATTGAATTATTAATTATTTTTTCGTAAGTATACCTATTTTTTTTACAACTACAATATATGTAGATGAAAAACAAGTATTTTAACTTTCTTGTAAAAACAGTGATAAGAAATATTTTTACAAATGAAAGGCGGCATGCTATTATTATTCATATTTTAATTTTAATATTTTCTCACATTCTGAGAGTAAAATTGTCGCCCCTAAGATTTGCCGCCCCGGACAAATGTCCGGGTTGTCCGGTCTTGGAGCGGGCCCTGCTTTGAATTTACCAACATTGGGGTCGTTCACAGAAGCACAGTATACGAACGTATTTCAAATTCGTGAGGCAATTAATAAACAAGCTAAATTATACGGAATATATCAGTAGAAAATTCTCTAAATTTAGGTTTGCTTTTGAATTCAATGAAATACTCATTAGAGCATCAAGCCTGTAAGGACATTTGGTGCGCACGGCGTAAGTGGTGCAGCGAAAGGGTACTCACCACAACTCCAAAAACGTCAAAATCGGGTAAAAATGTCAAAAAGGCGCTACCTGTTAAATACAGTTATAGCGGGAAATCGTCAAGAACTAGATCTAATAATGGTTTAACAGGAAACCACAATCTTCACTCAAAAATACAATACTCTCCTCCCTGAAGATTCTCCTCCAAAAATATTTACGCAGACTTTACCAAAACTTCAATAAAATCTTAACCTTCATATAAAAGCCGTACAATTGCGATAATAAAACTAAAACTCATTAAATATTTCGATAAACGTCCACGTCAAAATTATTGGCTCAAATAACCAAAAATAACTGATCAAAGCGGTAATTGATTATTAAATTTAAAACGAAAACTACCCACAACAAAACTAAACCCGATCGAAAATTTACAAAATCCTCAAATTTACTAAACGACGAAATCGATAAAAAATATGCAGCTCATTCCCAGACAAATAACAAACTGCTTACCTATTGGCGAATCCAAGTACTACGGCATCAAAAAAATTGCGACTTCTCGCAAAACTATCGTCTACAACAACAAACAGCTGACCGGTTAATGAGCGATTTACTTTACAATTACGTTACGATATGTCTATTAAAACTTATCTTCAACTTTAATTATTTCAACCACTTCAAATTAAATCAATCAATCCGCCATAAAATATGCTCAAATTCAAGAAAATAATATAATACATTAACTCATCAACCTTTAAAGCTACAATTCAATGATCAGTGATATCTTTCGAACGTAATTCCTTTACTTCAAATAAACGCAAAAATATTGCCGGTAATTCAATGACTCAATCTCATAAAGAACCAAACACTTAAAATGTGCGTAAATGTTGTGCTGTATAATAAATGGGTTCACGCTTAAAAAACACAAGTACATTAATCTAAAGATATGTATTACATTTAAAAAACACTATCGTAACGTCAACACAATTGTTACATTAATCATATCGTTCTATTCCAATTAAATCATTAGTTTACTTGTTAGGCGATGATACCAGCTAGTTTCAACGTCGGCTTTTAGTAAAAATTACTGTATACATTTAAAAAACACTATCGTAACGTCAACACAATAGTTACATTAATCATATCGTTCGATTCCAATTAAATCATTAGTTTACTTATTAGGCGATGATACCAGCTAGTTTCAACGCCGGATTTTACTAAAAATTACTGTAATTATTATTCGTGAGCCAAAATAACAAATGGTTATAACAAATAAATTGCGTTCTCCTTGTAACGCACTCGACACATCCGATTTGGATATAAATTCGTCAGTATAGCAAATAAAAAAAGAAACACTCAAATAAATTTGGATTATAATACGGATGAATACGCTTCTATTCAAATTTAAACGATACAATAATAGGACGTTAATCTCAAACGGCAGCATATTCAACCGTTAGAACATACACAAAAAATAATAAAATACACACAAAAATTTAATAACATTTGTCAACCACAACAAAACCTTACCTTAATTTTGGAACAGCCCTTTGTTATAAAGACACCTGGTGGAACCCAGAGGATGAACTCTGTGGCGGCCTCGGCAATGGGATCGAAGTTGAAATGCACTCGAAACTCAAAATATAACCCAAGTCGTGAATGTCTCAACTTCCAAGATGCGTTTTGTGTGATATTACAATTGGCTGTACGTTACACTTATATTTATACTTCCACCTTACTTGTTAATTTTACTCTAACTATATGCAGGTACTGAATGACACTTTTTGTTTTAATAGAACAAAACCTTTTTTATTTACAGCGAGTTACTTGTTATCTGGTCCGCTGTACACACGAAGCAGTCACAAAACTAAGACCTAAGATGCGATGGAATTCCAAGAAGAATTAATGACCGGCACTTATTTAACACCGAATCTAATTCACTGGACGAGAAAACGGTAATGGTAAACTAATTCGGGAGGAACGAAGTCACTAAAATATCCCCCAACTTACGTGTAACGAAAAGACTTCCAACGATATACTTCACTAAGCCTCCCGATATGAGCGTAAATAGTTCACTACCTGCAAACAAACAAATCTTTGTGTGTGCGGCAGGCCGCAAAACAAATGGTGGGCCCTGAACTGCATCTCTAGCAAGACTGCCCTAAGTTACATTCATTTATCACTATCATTAATATCATCTCCCTTCAATTAGCTAATCATAAAAAAGATTACTTAAATTTTTCTAATACGCGCCAACACTAATCAAATTCGGTCATCACCAAAAAAACACTTCTCAACCCGCGGGCCTTACCAGTGTAAACGATATCTTGTAAATTGAAATGTTCAAAACCATGCTAGACCTAACTCTTTGTTTAAGACCAAAAATCTTTATCGAAATATTCCGACAATTTTTCGCCTACAGCGTCTTAATAAAATGCGACCTATGATACCTACGGTATCTATAAAATTACAAACAACTCTTCTTCACAAAAAAACTAATTACTTCCCAATCAAATTAGTAAAAGGGAACTCACTAATAATATATACCAATACGTAAACCATATTTTCATTTTAAACTTTCCTCCCAGTTTGATAAACAACAAAACTTATATTTCGTTTTTAGGAAATAACTAAATGCGACCGCTATTTGTAAAAATTTCGAATATAGAACGTTACAATCGAAAGCTTTGCAAAAATTCATGTGTTATCAAATTCAATTGCATGAAATTATTAACAAATAATTTATAATTTCGACTTTACCGGCAAATATGTGACAAAATGACAGCCACGTGACAATGTTTGTAATTAAAAATTTGTTAAGGTCTAATAATTAATTGTTCTCAGTACATAATAATACTTATTTTTGGATTTAATGGTTTATATTATAATCTAACTGATATACAGTTATCTTCGTCAGTATGTAGTTAAAAATTGTTAAAGATGTAGTAAACAATTTTGTCAATTTGAAAAATTCAAATTTGAATTTTCAAATTTGACAAAATTGTTTACTACATCTTTAACAATTTTTAACTAACATTACTACTGACGAAGATAACGTTATCGAAACGTTTAGATTGTATAATTTAAAGACACCATTAAAAATCCCAAAAAGATAAGTATTTATGATGTAAGGTGAAAGTTTACATTTTCATATGTTCTCAGTACATGTTTTAAATACAATCATACAAATAAAGAAACAAGTTACTTAACGCCGAAACATACAAATGCGCAACACCCAAAGCAAAGAAACTAACCCACCCAAATAATCCAAAAAATAATGAAAACATACAAAAAAAAAAAACTAGTGGCAAACAATCATATGCAAACACGTAAACACCCAAACACAAAAAATAAAAAAACTAGCGATTGAGTAAGCGCTCAAGCACAAAAGTGTAAACTTTGTAAACATAAAGCACAGGTCCATAAACAATAAACATGCTAATACGCTACAGTCAAAAAAGGAGATTAGCTAATAAACATCCTAAACAAGTACGAAAACTACCAAACAAACTAAAGTATGCAGAAAAACTAGTAGCCAATAAACATAAACGCAAACAAGTTAAAACCCAAATTCGTAAACGCACAAACATGCAAATAAAGAAAACTAGCAATGAAGTAAGTGTTCAAGCACCAAAATATGTGAACACCGTAAACTTGTAAACATGTAAACACATAGATGAGTGATCATGCACATGCAAATGAAACTAGCTTATAAACATCCAAACACATCAAACTTTTGTGAAACAAACAAGAGGATATATCAAAGAAGCTAAAACATGTAATGAGAAACAAAATAGTATCAAGAACGGTAAGGGACGTTTATCGGTCGACGGCAATGTTTGCCGGAGGCCGGTTACAATCCTTAACGTTCGTGATGCTTATACTGTTTTTTTGCACGATCGTATTAGATTCAATTGAAATAAATTAATTTCTACTAAATACCTAAACGAAAATTCAAATGTGACGTATACATTTTGCGGCAAGTTCAACTTGCCAAATATCATTTAATAGCGTTTAGTTCAGACATCGGTAAGAGGATGTTGGGCCTGTCAACCGTTAAACATGTCCACCGTCTTGGTAACAAATATTGCAAATAAACAAAAATGCTCGATCCTAAAAAAAACAAAATGTGCAACAGGCAAACAAGTACACAAGCGCAGGCGTACAAACTCACACACATACAGGCACATGCACATTCCATAAAAAAAGCTGTAACCCATCGGTGGATCACACTCATTCAATTATAAATATGCATGCTTCATCCATTTCGCTTTTTAAATTGCAAAAAAAGAATTGGAATTGTTTACGTCTTTTAGGAGGCCTTTTAAAATAAGTGACTAAAATAACCGCATTTATTAGGTTTCCGATATAGGTACGTTTAAACATATCTAGGGAAACTGATAGCCATTGCTGTTATTACTTTATGCTACAGTGAATTCAATTTCAAACGTTCTTTTTAAAAATCAATATAGTGTAGACACTGAAATCTCTTTAACAATTGATCATCTTTATTCCTCAAATTACTTTTAGCATACGTTTGTCACTACTCTTAAGTGTACCCAAGAAATACCCTTATGAAAGGTTTATAACATTTACTACGCGCGTAACATTTTTTGCACATCCGATCATAATAAAAACCTATTTAATTTAATTTCGATAACTTGTAAGTTGAACTTAAATTTCGTGAGAATAACCTTTGATCTTTCTCTCGATAGTTTAAATTCTGGTTGTACAAACTAGTACACTATACACCAACGTAGAGAAGACTGGGCATTATTATTATTTCATATATTATTTTATTCACTACTACCAGAACTTTTGAAATATGTATAAATTTTTGACGTTTTGCTTTGTTGAAGTGTCTTATATCACTGTTAACCGGCAGGCAATAGTAGAACCAGGACACCTTGGCCGCCATTTTGTTTTTTTTGTGACGTCACTCTTAGAACACTTTAACCTTAACTTTTTTATGCCCACGTGGGCATCGTATTTTCACCTGAGAATAAAAAGATTTAACCTGATATTAATTAGGATCCGTTTTTATCAAAGGAGATTGAAACAATTATTATTACATTTCTTTTAATCCCATCTACCGATTTTGACCTAATTTATTTATACATTGGGGGTTGTATTTTAATAAGGGGCCGTAATCTTGTAAGACGGGAATCTGTTCGCAGGGCTTCTTAATATGCGTTCATTATTATTAAACAGTTATACAACTTCATTTATATTAATTGGTAAGTAGTAATCAGTCGTCGAGATCGCGTTAATTAATGTGTTTACAAATATTTTAAAAATTTGCTGCTGCTAAAAAAACATAAAGGTCTATATGAAATATTAGACGAAATAATAATACTAATCATTTTTACCCTGATGCAATAGCGCTTTTTTTTATACAGGCAGATCTTTATCTGAGCGGTCAGCACCTATACATTCTAAAAAATTATGCCTGATTTATTTGTATGTTCAATTACTCACACACACACACACACGCACGCACGCACAGGCAGCGCACGCACACGTCTAGCGCAGCACGACGATGCACTTTATACTCATTATTTCATACACAACACACACACACGCAACGCACAACAGCACAACAAAACATTCATCACCACAACACACACACACACACACACACCACACACACACTACACCAACACACACACACACACGCACACACACACACAACACCACACACACACACACGCACACGCACACACACGCACACCACCACGCACACAACACACCACCACCACACACACACGCACAACAACCACACACACAGCAACACGCACACAACACACACACAACACACACACACACACACACACACACACACAACAACACACACACACACACACACACACACACACACACACACACACACACACAACACACACACACACAGACACATACACACACACACACACACACACACACACACACACACACACACACACACACACACAAATTGCTTTAAAATAAATAAAAGTACTTAAATAAGCAGGTAATTAGACATTATAATTAGATATAAAAGACAACAAAATAGCGTTATCTTGATGGTAAAAGATAAGCACGATAAAACAGAGTAGAATGCACTTGTGATTGTAGATTTTTCCTCCGAAAATTTTTTTGCAATAGTTGATGATGCACGCCTCTCTTGTTACGGAACTGTTAATTAAAACAACTAAACTTCTAAAAAC
Source organism: Vesta saturnalis (assembly GCA_036346205.1). NCBI lineage: Eukaryota > Metazoa > Arthropoda > Insecta > Coleoptera > Lampyridae > Vesta > Vesta saturnalis. The sequence continues at coordinate 627,385 of JARFJB010002017.1, read as the reverse complement.
GATTTTAGTCATCAGAGTAGAATGGTTGAAAAAGAAGCATTATACAGTAATTTTATTATCTCATTATTTATAACTAATCATGCAGTGAAAAACTTATTTTAGAAAATCAAGCATTGGTAAATTATTTCTCATTCTAAAATACAAGAACATTATCGTACAAAGTCCACACACAACTGAATGGTAATCCTGCAGCGTCGTTTTGTTGTAGCGGAACTATCTAGAATTCTTCTCAAGGAAACGTAAATGGTAACCCAGCGGGGGTGGTTCAAAGGAATCAAAATATTCCCCGTTACCATTCTCGTCAATGTAGATAGCTGCCTAATGCTGACCTGGTTGTTTGCTGGATCCGTGTTCACAATAATGGTACAAGGTCTAGGTGCGCATCGCGGTAGCTGATTAGAAGCACATACAAGTCGAAACTCATTCTTGTGGCTGGGGATCGATTTCAAACATTTCAACACATCTTTAGCGTTGGTATGCGCTCAGCCTTGCAGTAGTAATGTGCTTTCCAGGGCGCACATAGTTTCCTCGATCTTATGGTTTAAACGACTATACGCCTTTGCTTCCTTTTTCATTTTCTTAATCGAGCAGATTTAGTATTGGTCCGTTAAGGAATCTTAAAAACTGCTGCTTTTCACTATCCTTAAAGAGAATTTGTTAAACGGCAGCAGAGTTCTTATCAGCTCCTCTTGGAAATCGTTGTAGGGCAAACACCCTGACCGCCATTTCAAGCCGTGATAATTATCCTCTAAATACTTTATCAGTCTTGACAAGGGCTTCGTTATAAAATAATCTCGAGGAAAGCTTAGCGTTTGAAAATATATTATAAACAACAATACATCATTTATTTAATCACATTGATTACCATAAGATCGAGGAGTTCATGTGCGCCCTGAAAAACGCATTACTACTGCAAGATTGGGCGCATATCAACGCCAAAGATGTACGTGGTACAAGTGTTGAAATGTTTGAAATCGATCCTCAGCCACAAGAATGTGTTTCGACTTGTATGTGCTTCTAATCAGCTACCGCGACACGCACCTAGACCTTGTGCAATTGTTGAGAACACGGATGCAGCAATCAAAGCAGGTCAGCATTGGACTGCTATCTACATTGCCGAGAATGGTAAGGGGGAATATTTTGACTCCTTTGGACGACCCCCGCTAGGTTATCATTTACGTTTCCTTGAGAAGAATTCTAGATGGTTCCATTATAACAAAACGACGCTGCAGGATTACCATTCGGATGTGATGTATTTTAGCATGAGAAATAAATTACCAATGCTTGATTTTTTAAATAAGTTTTTCACTACATGTTCAGTTATAAATGATGAGATAATCAAATTACTGAATAATACTTGTTTTTCAACTATTCTGCTCTCATAAATAAAAGCGATTTTAGTAGTTTAGTTGTTTAATTAAGAGTTCCGTAACAAGAGAGAGTCGTGCATGATGAACTTCCATTGCAGTAAAATTTTCGTCGAAAAAAATCTGCATATTCTACTCTGTTCTATCGTGCTTATCTTTTAACATCAAGATAACCCTATTTTGTTGTTGTCTTTCTAAATATTGACTAAAACCAACAGGCGCATTGTGCAACAATAATAGTCTTGATGTACATCTAATCTGCGTGCGTGCGTGCGTGAGTGCGTGCGTGCGTGCGTGTGTGTTTGTGTGTGCGTGTGTGCGTGTGCGTGTGTGCGTGTGTGCTGTGTGCAGTGTGCGTGTGTGCGTGTGCTGTGTGCGTGTGTGCGTGTGCGTGTGGTGTGCGCTGTGTGCGTCGTGCGTGCGTGCGTGTGCGTGCGTGCGTGCGTGCGGTGCGTGCGTGCGTGTGCGTGTGTGCTGCTGTGTGCGTGTGTGCGTGTGGTGTGTTGTGTGTGCGTGTGTCGTGTGTGGTGCGTGGCGTGTGTGCGTGTGCGCTGTGCGCGTGTGCGCGTGTGCGCGTGCGCGTGTGCGCGTGTGCGCGTGTGCGCGTGTGCTGTGTGGCGTTGCGCGTGTGGCGTGCGTGTGGTGCGTGTGTGTGCTGAGCGTGCGTGCGTGGTGTGGTGTGTGTGTGGTGTGTGTGTGTGTGTGTGTGTGTGTGCGTGTGTGCGTGTGTTGCGTGTGGGGTGCGGTGCGGGTGCGCATGCGTGGGTGGGTGTGCGTGCGTGGTCGTGCGGTGCGGTGTGCGGGTGTGTGCGGTGTGGTGGTGCGTTGCGTTCGTGCGTCTGTGCGTGGTGCGTGTGCGAGCGGATAGCGATGTGTGTGTCAGTGTGGTGTGAGTGTGAGTGTGTGAGTGTGAGTGAGTGATGAGTGAGTGTGAGTGTGAGTGCGAGCGTGACCGAGGCGAGTGTGAGTGAGTGTGAGTGCAGTGAGTGGAGTGCGAGTGCAGTGCGAGTGCGAGTGTGAGCGTGAGCGTGAGCGTGGCGTGAGCGTGAGCGTGTCTGTGTGCGCGCGTGCGTGCGTGCGTGCTTGCTTGCGTGCGTGCGTGCGTGTGTGTGTGTGAGAGAGAGTAATTGAATATACAAATAAATCAGGTATAATTTTTGGAAAGGTTCTGAATGCTTATATAGAGAATCTGCCTGTATAAAACGCTACGGTAGAAAATGATTATTATTTCACCTAATATTAAACCTTAATGTTCTGGCGTAAGCGTGTCTGTGTGTGCGCGTGCGTGCGTGCGTGCGTGCGTGCTTGCGTGCGTGCGGGCGTGTGTGTGTGAGAGAGAGTAATTGAATATATAAATAAATCAGGTATAATTTTTGGAAAGGTTCTGAATGCTTATATAGAGAATCTGCCTGTATAAAACGCTACAGTAGAAAATGATTATTATTTCACCTAATATTATACCTTAATGTTCTTTGCAGCAGCAACTGTTTAAGATATTTGTAAAGACATTAATTATCACGATGTCGACGGCTAATTGCTACTTTCCATTCATAATGAAGTTGTATAACTGTTTAATAATGATAAACACAGATTAAGAAGCCCGGGAACAGATTCCCATCTTACAAGACCAGGACTCCTTATTAGAACGCAACCCCCAATGCATAAATAAATTAGATCACAATCTGTAGATGGGATTAAAAGAAGTGTAATAATAATTTTAATAACAATTATGCAATATCCTTTGATAAAACGGGGCCTTATTAATAACAGATTAAATCTTTTTATTCTCAGGTGAAAAAAATGCGATCCCCAGGTGGGCACATAGAAAAGTGAAAGCTAAAGTCCTCCAGAGGTGACGTCACAAAATTAAAGATGGCGGCGCAAGTGCCTCATTTCTACTCCCGTGATTTTTAGAAATAAAATTGTACAAGCTTATTTTTTTTACTTGCACCTAATTACCCTAATTTGTACCTTATGCGTATTCTTGAATCACGAAAGGTGTCCTCTTGGCCAAATTGGTGTCTAAGAGTACGCAATAGGAGATATTTGTATTGAATTTTTTTATAGCTCTGTTGACAGAAAAAATGCTAACTAACGTGTTCCAAAATGTTTGTAGTTTCAAAATGTGTAAAAATAGTTGTGCAGTATACATACATATTTCTAAACTTTATTAATCAAAATATGTTAAGTGCGTTCTCTTGTCCAGGTTTACCCTACCTCTTTCTAAAGCAAATAGAATTGTGTCACTCTACCTACTAAACAATTGAAATTTACGTATTATTATAGCAACCACTTACCGAGTGTCCTAACAATTATGTAAAATAAGCCTTCAAAATGACGTGGCTAAACTTTGTATTCTGACAGTAGTTAATAATGATGATGTTATTGCAACATAACCTTGATAGGTCAACAGGGAACGTCAAAAATTAATAGATATTTAAAACAGTGTGTTAGTAAACTACGGTCGAGACTAGAGAAGACTTTCCTTGCCTCGCTCTCTCATTTCCCTAAAGCTTTACATTTCGGATTAAACAATTGTCTTCTCTACCTTGGTATATAACATACTATTTCATTGTTTACCTTTCATTAATTTAATTAATTTTTATCATTTAGGTAATTTCCTTTTTATTAAATGCGTTGTAAAGACAATAAGGATAAGGTTATTTACTTTTCAATACATATTATAATCGTTTCTCGAAAATGTATTTTTCATTAATCAATTTACATTGCTTTATCAGTTGTTTGTGTTAGTAATATTTCCGCAGAATATACACTCTCTTTACGTTACGATTATATACCTAAACATTGAAATTTTTTTTACAAAATGTCGAGTTATACGATAATTATAGTTAATCCATGTTGCCATTTTCACAAGTATGTTTATTATTGTATAGAACAATTCTTTATGGCATCCTGTCATTAAATTATAATTATCCGTTCAAATGCTAAAAAGTATCTGATGTAAAGCTGTGACATGATATATAAATATTAAGCGTTCAGTTTTGGAACAAACAAGTAAAAAATTTACACCACACTTTCGTTGTAAATAATTACACAAAATTTTGAGTGTATTGCAAATTCTCCTTAAATATATTTTTTGTTTAAACATTTTGTTGAAAATTCTTAAATACTGGTTTAGACAATTATTTCTCCCAGAATATTTAGAATTCTTCTATATCAGTCATTAAAAAATAAAATTTTTTGATTAAGACTTAAGTTTAATGGCCATATCTAAGTAGAAAAATATTTAAAGTGTGCACATATATGGCAGCTGTGCATCTAACAGCACTCCATCATAAAAAATTGATATTGTTAAAAGAATCTTGTTTTTTTTTATGAACAGTTATATAGAAATAAATTCACGCTAAACACACGGTTTTGGTATTTAAGGAAAGAAAAAATGTGCAAAAATTATAGAAAAGAAGAAAATTCTATTTGTTGGTATTAAAGTTTGTTATTCTTGTCACTTGTCAGTATAGCATTCACGGACTCAACAAAGCTCTACATAAGGGTCCACTACTATTATTCAGAAAGTAAGTAAATATTTGGTAGCATAGTGCTTGGATTATCCAATTTAACGCTTTTCTTGGCTGTAGGAAAGAAAACTTAAAAATACTTTTACGGAAACGCATTCTACACCTTTGTATACAGGTTTAGGAAAAAATACATGCATAACTTCTAACTTGAATGCTTGGAAAAAAACTTTAGTTAATATCACTAATCTGTGGCGTCAATTGTACTATTTATAGCCTATAATTAGCTAAGCATTAACGGTTACTAAAACTAATAAAAAAATCTAATCTAAAAATATAAATGATCTAAAACAAATATACTGCGATTACTTATTACATAGATTAAAAGCTTTGTGTGATCATGAATATAAAATTCATTGCTTTAGCCCTAATTAAAAAAAATGTGTTTAATGCATTGACTTCTTGACGTATTTACAAATTCTTTGGTGAGAATAGTTAATTTTTCAAGATCTTCTTTGCAAATGCTGGCAGTTTTACGACAATGATATCCATTCAGTTTGATAAATGTATTAAAATATTCATTAAAGTGTTGGTCTAATCTTGCAACATTTGAGAATGAGAGATATTTTTTTAATAAACTTGTCACCAACATAAACAACATTCAAGTGAGTCACGGGTACCATAAACTCAATACAAAGCGTTCTGATTTCGTTACAGAAAACAAAGGCAGGTGACAAGGGTACCAGATATTGGGAACATTTATCAAGTTTTCATTAGGTTACATTTCGTTACAATTCTCCAATGTGGGATCCTGGAGTCACTTAGGGCAGGCTGTATAAAGCTCGGTTAAGCTAGGGTTGAAATACAACGGGAGGTTGATTTGAAATTCCTGTTGTATAATCTTCGGTTGGTACTGAATCGGTGTTTGAATCGGCGGTCGACTGAACCGAAGTAAAACCATAGTTTGACATTTCAAACGGAGCTTATGTATGTTTATTATTGTCGTTATAACCTAAAAAATTAACGCATGTAGAAGGTCTAAATTTTGAAAGGGTTTTGCGAAGTTTTGTGATCTTTTTGAGATACTGTTTTCTTTTATCAAAGTTTTTTATATTAGCTTATATATAGGTATTTGTAGTGCTACTGAAGTAAGTAAATTTTTATTTACAGTTGTAGGTTGTTTAAATTTCGTCTTACAGGTAACATGGAGTCTAGCTTCTCATCTTCGTGAACGTATTTTTAGACTACGTCCTAATCATTTTACCAATTGGAGTGATGATGAGTTCTTTACTAGGTTTAGGTTAACAAAGCACACTGTTATTTCTATTAAATGAAATTGAGGAATACTTAATTCAGGATACAAATAGGTAACTATACAATGCATATGTCTATTTAAGTATATTTATATTTTAGAAATCATTCAATATCACCATTACAACAGTTATTGTTAACATTACGGTTGTATGCAACTGGTGACATGTTGATTTGTATAGGTGATTTTAATGGAATAGATAAAGCCACTACCAGCAGAATTGTAAAGAGAAAAATGCAATCGCCTCCTTATCAGGACGGTGTATAAAAATGCCAACTAATGAAGACTCGACACACATGGATTTTTATAATATTTTTAAATTTCCCCAAGTTATAGGAGCAATTGATTGTACACATATTAAAATACAATCACCAGGTGGGTAAAAGTATTTTGAATATTTGGTTAGTCCTTGTTGTAGGAGGCAACAATGCTGAATATTTTCGAAACAGGAAGGGTTACTTTTCATTAAATATACAAGTTGTTGGTGATGCTCGTTTGCAAATTCGAGATATAGTTGTAAGGTGGCCTGGATCAACACATGATCAAACCATATTTAATAACTCCAGACTTAAAGCTCGGTTCGAGGCCATTAGTGGAGTGTTATTAGGAGATTCAGGATATGCCCTAACAAAATATTTAATTACTCCATTATTGCACACAACAACAAGAGGGGAACAATTATTTAATGAATCCCAAATAAGAACCCGAAACCCCGTAGAAAGATTGTTTGGTGTGTGGAAGAGACGTTTTCCCATTTTAGCATTGGGAATAAGATTAAATCTCGACACAACTCAAGCAGTAGTAATTGACTGTGCAGTATTACAAAATCTTGCAGTTTCTAGGAATGAAGAACAACCACAAGATGAATTAAATTTTGTAGTACATGCAGGACTGGATGAATATGATGTTAACAACGATCACGAACAACAAAATTATCGTACACAGTTTATTACATATTTTTCTAATTAGTATATATATATATATATATATATATATATATATATATATATATAAATTGTGATGATATATTATTAATTTGATATGAGATTTATATATTGGCGACTTACACAAACGTGGGTAAATTATTATAATTATATTTATATTTATAGTTTGAGAATAATATTTAAATGTTTATTATTATGTTATATTGCACCGGACTAGCTCAGGGATCTCAATATGGGGATAGGGATCAAGGAATTTAGTTGAAGATAAAATTTTTGAGTATAAGAAATATCCTATATGTAATTGAATTTAAAGTATAAAAGTTGCTCTGAATATAATTTGCTATCCAACGCATGCGTTAATGAACTTAAGTGAAAATAAGTAAAGCTGTCAAAAATGTCAAATGATTAATTTAGAAACTTTAATGTTTGAATCAAAATGAAAATTTAGAAAAAGAAAAGGAAATTATTAGCTTTACAGGTGTTTACACAAGTAAATAATTGAAATTCTTAATTACAAACATATAACAAATATAAATTGCAGGAAAATAACAATGAACAGGGTTATAAAATTTAAGACTCACATATACAGTCCTTCCTGTTGATTGAATGATGTCTTCAAAACTTCAGCTGGATGCAGGCAATGTTCACTCGGCTACAGTTGTTACCAATACCCAACTGCTATCTCGGTTCTCGGTTGTCGAAGACACCAACTTCCAAGCTTCAAGATGTTTTTTTCAAAAACGGCAAACTCCAAACACTTATTTATTAACGGTAACTTTTTATTTTAATGATTTTATGGCTCAATGAGTGATATCGTTTAAAATATTTGTTTAAATATCCAAGATTTTTGTTGACGACACTTTTATTTTAGTTACCGAAAATAATTTTTATTTAAAAGGAATTTGTCCGGAGAAATAAAACAAACTTTGACCAAATAAAATGGAATTTAATTTGGTAAATAAGAATTATTTTAAATTGGAAAACACGTAAACAAATCTTCACAAAATCGTAACATCAATTAATCGAACAGAATTATTTTAATTAAACGACAGGTATCGGAGACCGAACTATTTATTTTTAACCGATGATACAAAAACAAGTGCTTTCGAAAATTATTCGTAACGTAAAATTTCTTGACGATAAAAATTTTGGTTATGTAATCACAAATTTTACAACACTGTTTTAACTAGGATCAAAATTACAAATTGTACATAAATGAAATTTTGGCCGTAACTTTCTTATACATGGTTGGAAATGAAAATTAAAAATGAAAATGAAAACTACGTAAAATTTTGAATAAAAGGACACCTAACAAGCAATAATTCCTAACACTAATAAACGAAATAACTTAATCTAATTAAAATAAGCTTTTAACTATTTACACTTACAATCTAAACTAAAATTACTTGCAAAAATGGAATTCTGAGGACATTTTACATAAGAAAACATATCTTTTATGTTCGAAACATTTAATTTAATGAAAATTTTAAGCTTTTGTAAATTTGTCTAGAATTCACCTCAGATTTAGCATAATTTTGCGGATAAAAACGCTGTATCCTTATAAAAACTTATTCATATTGAGAAAGAACATCTATTATTTGCTTTAAGAGCAAAAACTAAATCTAATAATGTGGAAAAAGTATAAAATTATGTGAAAAACCAAAAATTTACAACGTAACCAAACTTAAATCTAAATATGAAATTAATTCATATTAAAAAATGTTTTTAACACTTAAAATGTTATATTTAAGGTTTGTACTACTTGTCTTTATTGTTCTCACTACTTATTTGTAATGCATAATGTTATATAGTCTTGCATTGAAAAAGTCTCATCGTCTAACACTCTTTTAGGAATTTTTCACTATAAAATGTACGGCACTATAAATGTCTGTATGCCATAATGTTCTAAATGTTTTTCTTCTTGTGAATCATGTATTATAATTTTTGTCACTAATTCGCTACTAAAAATATGTGAAAATTGTCTATACTGTCCATATTATAACCCTTTTGCTAAATTTTGTATTTCCTGCCTTTAAAAACTAAACATACACTATCCCTAACATAATCCTAACTATATAGTCCATGTTTAAACACCTGTAAAATGTCTACTTGCCAAATTACCTTTGAAAAATTGAGTTTTATTGCAATAAATGCAATACTAAAATGACTCTACGAAAATGGTTATATTTAACATCTTGACAATTTTGTTAGCAGCAAATTGCTTTTTATGATGAAACCAAACTAAGCAAATGATATTCAGATTAATTTATACCAAATAAATTTATTTTAAACACATCGTGAACCAGATTTATATAAAATAGTGTCTCGCACTTGTATCGAGCTAGAAATTACCCCTTTTTATGACCCAAATGTCATGTCAGCTGTCCGATACTTCTATTACCTCTTTCTAAACATCTCAATATATATATATATATATATATATATATATATATATATATATAGACATTGTTTTTTGTAAAATAAATTTATTGTTTTAAAGTTTGCAACTTAAGTTTTAACAACTCTACTTTAAGTCGTTTTTCTTCATTATCCAAACGAAGACCTTCTAATTTTTCTTTATGAAGTTCGTCATTTATAATTTCTTCTTTTCTTGATAATTCTATTTTTAGTTTATTTAGTTCCATTTTACTTGTGGAAATATCTTTTAATACCTCTACAGTTTTTTTTTTAGTTTTTCCCATCTGCAAACTTGGATGTTTTTTCCTTTTTAAAATGTTGCAATCTAGGTCTAAAAAGAAATTACTAACAATGTATGTACCTATATACATGTATGCCAATTTCTGTTGTAATAATTTCAGGATTAGTTGAAAGTGGGAGGATTTCGGCATTATGGTCTGTCTCCAGAATTATTTGTGTGGAATTTTAGTGTTGCTAAAAAATTAAAACTTAATGCAAGGACTATAAATAATAACTTATCTTACATTATGAGTAAATTCATCACTTGTGGTAGTATTAGTTCCAGAACAACTTGCTACTTCAATTTCTATAAAATGTAAAAATTAATCTTTGATTAGAAGTTACAATTTTTGTTTACCAATATTGTCACTGTCTCCACAGTGTGCCTCTAACCCTTGTACTGAAAAGTTTATAATAGATTTAATCTTTTCGTACAGGTTTTTCAATGCATATCGAATGTCATCTTCAATTTGCCCTCCTCCAGTTCTATAAATCAATTGCCTTTGCTTGGCAAAGTATCGTCTCGTTTCCTTCTTCAAATTATCAAATTTTGTTCACAACTGATACATAGTCTTTGACTCGGCCACCATCGTATTATACTCATTGCATATTTTGTCCCAAGCAATTGACTAAAAAATGTATAATCGGGTTTAGTAATTAATTACTTTATCATTTATACCTTCTGTTTACAAGTAACTGCATCAGTTTTTTTTTTATTCAACAATCGCTGCATATCTTAGTACTAGATCAACTAAGCTGTGCATATTGGAATCAGTAAAAGTAATCCTTTTACGAGGTAGAATTTTATTAAATTTGTCGTTGTAAGAACTGGGTGTAATCTTACCTTCACTGCCTGATATAATTACTTGAGAATTAAAAAATAACGATATGAAATAGTTTAATTATAGTAATAACAAAACTAACTAACTAACAATAACAAAACAATATTAATCAGTTATAGATTAAATTGGAATGAGAAAGAGCGGTAAACGGAAATGAAATCAAATATACCTTGAATCTCATTGGTGGATTATCACCCGTCGTTGATGCCAACTGAAGAAAACTTTATTCAACCGTCGGTAGTACAACCTTTCATTAACTGCGTTTTATACAACGTGTTATAATTCAACCTACGGTTGATACTCGGCTGACGGTTCATCAACCCTCGGCCGAGCACACGTTTATACAACCGGCCCTTAGTATCTCACTTGTAACTAATTTGAGGTATAACATACGGCAACCAAAGAGACCACACAATTGTAGCATCACAACCAATCCAACCCGAACACTCTCAGATAAGTAACTGGTCACATCATGTTGATAGTGTGGGGGTACCGCACCTTTCTGGAATGTGAAATTTCTTCTCATATCTTGTTGCAACTGATGTATCAGGTAGTTTCGTGTCATTTCCAGGTACACAGTACTGCGGATAGTTCGTTTCAATAAAAAATTAGACTCTATCTTCCCATATTCTATCATTGTGCCGAATAACTGTGCTACTAATATGAAAGGGAATGCCGCACCATTTTGGCATTATTACACAACGCGTGCAAAACAGTCGTCATTGTAAAATCTTCATAAAAAGCTTAATTGCTTTTGCTTGATGTGGATACTTGTAATAATCAGTATTGTAACGTCTTTGCACTTTAATTTGCGATTGCGCTTCATGTTACCACAGATAACCACGCGCTTGTTCTGCTTCGGTATGTCTCCAAGAATACCCAACAGATAATCACCTACTCAGTTTGTTAAGGTATGATTAAGATACGTATCTTTTGCGTTTTGAAATAGTGCATGTTTATTTATGTTTTATACAAATTTGAACATATTTTAACAGTTACAGTTATTGTCATTAGTAATGGTAACAATTTTCAAATAAATTTATAAAATATTCAAATGCAAAAATAAGCCTGCTATAACAGTTAGGTAAACGTATTTACAAGCCAACTACGAAATCTAATTTTTTTAGTAAAGACAAATTATGAATTATCACCAAAAATGTTAACCGAAGCAATTAAAACTAATGGTATTCTTTCAGTTTTTAGTAAAAGAAGACGGGTGTCCAACAAACGGATTAGGGTACTAAAAACATCTACCAAAGTACATACGTACAAAGGTGGGAGTCATAATAGCCAGGGAGGTACCACCACTTTTACCCTAGGCAACCCAAGTCGGGTTTCTAATTTTCTGTGCCGGTCACCTTTTCCTTATCCTTAATCATTCTCAACCTATTCTTCCTGTTGCCTACCTGCCTTCCTTCCGGATTGAAAATCCTACAAGCGACCTCGATCATCGTAAGTACTTATTTTCTTACCCATGATTGTAACATCCGTGGCATCAGGTATAATCTTAATGGTGTTTAATATTTTGAACAATTACATGGACATTTAGTTTTTATCCGAAACATGTCTTCTCTGAAAACTCCGACTTGAAATTTCCCAAATACAATCTTCTCACTAACTTTCGATGCAAAGGAGGAGTGTGCGTCTACCTTAATGACAACTTCGATTGCGAGAGGATTTCTTCTTCGAATAATCAAAAATTCGGCTTGGTTTGGTTCAAACATTCTGGTACAATATTTGTGAAACTATACTGTTGCATTTATAGGTCTCCAAATGATGGTAACCTTTAACTCTTCGATTACCTTAGATTGAAGTTGATTCTCTTCTGCCTCAGTTTCCATCTTGCAGTGTCTCACTTCCAGGCCATTTCCATGTTCATAACTCTAATTACCTTCAATTTTTATCTACTACTAATCCTGCTGGTCATAGTCCAGAAACATTCGGTCTTCTTATATCAAATCCACTGGTTTATAAATCTTCAGTTCTTTCCCTGGTAGGTCTATCTCACAATTATCTAATAGAAATAACTGATACAACCTTGTGGTGTTTTAAGTCAAAAGTGATTTACTTTCCATGGCGTGAATATTGTTTAAGTCTCTCTTTCCGGATCTAAAGCCACCCTCATGGGCATGGAGTTATACATTCCCAAAAAACAAGATCTTATAGGTCTTCTGGGGAAATTTCTTTATCGTGGAAGTTAGCAAATGTTCAACCTATTCTTAACAACGCAACAAGACCGGTCCCTCTAACTATCGACCACTTGTCACCACTTGCATTGCAAGTCATGGAAAAAGCCATCGATCAGCAACTACTCTTCTTCCTTGAATCTAACAAACTCCAATATGGTTTTAGCCAGAGTCTTTCAACAAGCGATCTTCTTTCACATGTGAGCAGAATAATAGAACAATCCGGTGAAACAGTTCTAGTCGCTTTAGATATCTCAGAAGCCTTTGACCAAGTTTGGTATATGTGTTCACTTGCCAAACTCACGTCATTTGGGTTAACTGATACGCTTATCTACTGAGTTTCAGTTTCCTCGACAAAAGACAAATACGTGTCGTAGTTGATGGCATCTTTTCAAAAGAAAAATTGGGATTAACTCGGGCGTGCCACAGGAATCGGTGATAGCTCCTACTCTCTTTGCTACACATAAATTATCTTATTTCGACTAACCCGATCTATTGCTTGCTGACATTTTTATTGTAGTTCATCTCAGTCTACTCATAATACCAATCCACCTTCTATGTCAAATTAAATTAAAATTAAAGCTGAAATATCAATTTCTATCAACAAAGATGTTCAACTTATCCTTGAGTGGGGAAGTAATAATCTAGTTAAATTGAATGCTAACGAAACGCTCAGATCTTAAGTGTTCCGATTTTATTACTATGTTGGGAATGACTGAATCTTCGAATTTGTCATGTTCTGTTCTGTTAGTTACTAAAGCAGATGCTCGTAAAACAGAGTTTTTGTACAGCTCTAAATAGTACATTACATCCAAACAACTCTTTCTACTATATAAGGCCCAAATTCGACCCCGTTCAGAATATTTTCACCTCCGAGTTGCTGCTCCTCAGCGCGTATGGTTATAAATGACTAGTCCTTAACCTCTGACATATAGTCCCTTGAACATCGAATAATGCTTTCAATTCTTTTTTGGTACTATCGGTATTACAATGGCTCTTGTGATGCTGAAAAACGTTCTTTGATACCACCTCAGGCCACCTTTGCTAGGTATACTCAGTTTGCTCATTTATATCATCGATATACAGTACAAATCTCCACTTGTTGTACCAAACGGGTGCAATCCACATTCTTCTACACGGATTCTAAACTGTGGAACGATCCTTTTAGTTCGTGTTTCCCTCTCACTTATGACATGAAAAAAATTAGGCATCTCTTGGAATTCAATATTCCTTATCCATCATTCCATTCCTGAGTACTTTAGCATAAGCATATGCACAGTTGAAGCGCCATTCATTCGTTGAACAGCGCGTGTAATCGTGCACTCCTGTAGTAACGATTTCTAAGCAAGAAGTATATCATGAAGAACAAACTGAAAATTTCCGTTTGATGTGAAACGTTAGATCAAGCGAGTACTTGAACTGGGCGCCTTGTACTTTATTGGGAAATAAATAGCATATCCTTATAACATTGACAAGTCATTCTGATCCAGCGCGTCTGTACATCCGTGTCTGCGATTACCAAAAAACGGTTCGATTCTTTTCTTGATTTTGTTTTTCTACTTGATAGTATACAACTAAAGATGGGCCTCTTATTTGACCTCGGTAGGGAGAGTCTTATTAAGTCAAAGGTGAGGATCTACAAAATTTTCAATTGCTCTGAATGAATCATTTCTCGTGGAGATTTCAAATATGTATTTTCTTCATCTTAGCACATTACTTATCTCTCAAAAATTGAGGTCAAAGACTAATGTTTGTATCCGCAATGATAGGATATATGGCTCAACATTTTTAAACTTGTTTCCGATAAATAACAGCATTAAAGATACGTGCCCAATTCTTGGCTTCGATCGGATGACCTCTAGTTTTTCTTCTTTTTTGTGATTTCGCACAGATATTTCATTGCCCCAACATATAACCCATTCTTCACAAACTGAGATCAAATGTTCCGCCCATGTCTTTCAGAACAACTGGATTTCAAAAATGTTTACGCTATTGAGAGCATATGCTGTAATGTTTGCCAAACTGAATGTACAGGTCCAAGACGATTCTACTCTTTACTGAGAAAATATTAAGAAGAATAACGAAGAAATGAAAAGAAAAAAAATAACGTTTTAAAAAATGATTTATTATATGTAGCATTTTGTACAAACTGCGAAACAGATAATACACAATTTACCTACAAACAAAATCTCATTTTCAAAATATCTCGACCCAGTGACAACATCAAACTATGCCTTTTCTTTTAGGTTGGTAACGTATATTGAAATCAGAGATATAATAACAAAATTAAAAAATAAGAAAAGCAAGGATGTATACGATCTAAATACTCCGACAATAAAATACATTCTAAACTTAAATATTACACCACTTACCAAACTTTAAAATTAATGTATCATAAAAAATATTTTTCCGGAATGTCGTAAGATATCGAAGGTTGTTCCAATCTTTAAAAAAGGAAATAAGTCGGAGGTAAATAATTCTCGTCATATTTCGGTGGTACCCATTTTCAGTAAAATTTTTGAAGAATCACTTGCAATCCAGATGGTCAGTTATTTAGAAGAAAATAACATATTCAATCTTGATCAATTTGGTATTAGCCGTGGACATTACACAACCAGTGCAATACACAATTTAAGTAAGGCGTTCGATTGTGTTTCGCATTCTATATTAGTTAGCAAATTAAATTTTCTGAATTTTGATACACGCGCAGTAAAATTATTAAGTTCTTACCTAAAGGAGAGAGATCAGTTTATAATATTCAATTCCATTAAATCTGATTCACTACCTATTAAATACGGGGTTCGTCAAGGATCAATTTTAGGCCCGTTATTATTCCTTATTTATATTAATGACTTAGCAAATTGTAATAGTACAATTCATTGGACATTAATTGCAGGTGATACAACAATAACATGTAATAATGAAACCGAGAAGGAACTACTGACGTCAATGATGGATGCGCAAACGAAGGTGAATTATTGGTTTTTAGCTAATAAGCTTTACTTAAACGATTCCAAAACAGAGTAACATTTTCGCTTGGACCTATAAACGAGTACGTTAAACAATATCAATATTAGTTTCCTTGGTCTCAAAATAGACAAAAAGACGAAATGGCATAACCATGCCATATACCTTAGGGAAAAAATTGCTAATCCTACATTTCTTATACGGAGTCTAGCGAAAATAGTGTCAAGAAGTGTACTAATGTGTGCTATGATAAAATTCATAGTATTATTTCTTGCAACATATTGTGTTGGCGACACTCCTCCACCTTTAACGAGATGTTTAAAATGCAAAGACGTGCTGTTTGTATAATAGCTGGTTTAAAATATCGTGATGATTGCAAGAAAGCCTTATCAATCTAAAAATTTTAACGTTATCTTCAATATATATATATATATATATATATACATATATATATATATATAAAATGCAAAGACGTGCTGTTTTGTAATAATAGCTGGTTTAAAATATCGTGATGATTGCAAGAAAGCCTTATCAATCTAAAATTTTAACGTTATCTTCATATATATATATATATATATATATATATATATATACATATATATATATATATATATATATATATATATATATATATATCATAGAGTCTATATTGTACGTCAAATATAACCTAAATGTACATGTCTGAATAATGTCGACACAGTTACACACACGTCAACAAGACAACATCGTTGCTCCATTTAATAGAATAGAAAAATCAAGAGATTTTTCTATCTATTATGGAATTAAGTTGTACAATGTTTTATCAACGACAATTAGGCAATTGGACGGTAAATGGCTAAAACTAAAACTAAAAAATCTTTAGTTTATAAATCATTCTATTATATTAATAATAATAATTTTAAACCTCGTTTTAAACTATAGTTTAGCTATTTTACTTAATGTGCTATCTACTTACACAATCAGATCTACGAAATCATGGTTGTTAATGTAATTTTTACTGTTTTAATAGCCCTAATGTCAATTCTTGTTGTGTGATGACGTGTGTAAAACTTTTCAAGTTAACCACGAGTAAATTATTATTATAGTATTTGAACCTGCACTACGCCGTCACGACGAATCGACGAATCTGACGGATCCTATGCGATTGTGTAAGTAGTTGTGTAAGTAATGATTGCTGATCGTGGTGGTGTCCAAACATGAATTAAAAAAGTACCAAAATGCTTGTTATGTGCATTTCTATGCCCAGCAACTAAGTCCAGTTATATTCAGTGCGGCTTCTACGAACTTTCGAGCGCAATTCTTTTAGACTTAAACGATATGCAATCTTTCAGTCCTTCACCTCAACGGGGGTTTCAGGTAGTCGCTAAATTTTGTAAACTTGAATCTTGCGTTTGGATTGACGTTTTTCCCTTAGATTATGTTGCATTTTGATGTTTTATTTAACTAACTGCAAGCGAAGAAATGGATTCCATATAGGCTAAAAGAGTAACATCGGTATTCGAAAAATACTTTAACGACATTAAACATAAGGTTTGGTAGTTTAAGAAACCTCTAATTGCATTACAATTCTGAGGTAATAGTCACAATGATGTAACGGAAAGTTTTGCTCTCACACAACGTAAATTAATTTTTGGAAAATTTTGTGCAATGCAACAATAAATTTCCAGGCGAAGGATTATACTTGATTTGTTCGTTTATTCCCATGAAATGAATATGGCCTAAAAACAGAGCTCTATGTACTATACGAGCCTAGTCGCAGATGTATTGGATCACTTACGCATAATATTTTATAATCGCTGAAAATAAACATATAGTTACTTGCAGATTAATAAATATTTTTTTATTATAAACTCTAATATATACTTACATATGTAGATACTATAGCATTTTCGTTGGTAGCAGAGTTATTAAAGTCTATACCATTTTATAAAATACTTAAATACAATTTTCGTTTGGCGCATAAATATTGGATCATTCTTTATCTATATTTATCAAAGTTACTTAGTGAAACAACAAATTGCACAGTTGCTATGGCAATGACACATATGTTTATGCAAATGTTTTGTGTACAGTTCGTTTGCTATTATGACTTGCGGAAAGCCTTTGTCGGCAGATTTGAGCAAATCAATTACTTCATCTTACGAAAGTGGTAATTCAGGCCGAAAAATTTCCAAAATATACCGGTAGTAACAGTCAGAATTATTATAAACAATTACAAAACTACTGGTGGAATTAGTATCGGAGGAAGTAGTAGTGGTCGTCAAAGCGATAGGACGTGTTTGTGATGGCTCCAGCTTCTACCTTGGATTGGTGTAGAAAGTCCGGATTAAAATGATAATTTCTAATTCAATAGAGTTACTGTACGGTACGGGTGAGTTTTTGAACATATTTTAGACTCAGCGGTTTTAATATTAATTATGGACAAAGACAAGAAGCTAACCAGTAAAATTTTGTAACGTGTACAAAAAAAAGGCGCGTAAATAACATTTGGGATTGCTGTAGGGTTGAATTTCTACGAAAACATTACGGCTCTTTAAATTCATACCAGATGTGATTGTTAAAACTCGTAGAATTGTAGAGTGAGCTTAAAGCGCAAATACCGCCCCTTTGTCTTGAACTCAACGGGTAAACATTTTTTGCAATGACAATCAATCATAGAAAACTAATAAATTAACAATTGTAACTGGATCGAAGCAGCATTTCAAAGCAAAAAAAAAGCAAATAAATAAACAAATAAACAATAACTATCTATTTGTAAGCGAAATTTCGAATGAAATACGGTTTGTTCTCTCAAATAAATAAAACGCATTTTAGTAGTTAAATGAAAGAAAGGTCAAGTCGTTAGGGAAAACCCGGGTGTTACTGGAAAATTTTAAAACCGACAGTAAATAAAGCAATTCAGTTGTTAATAGTAAATTAAACGTACTAAATTGAATAGTTCCTCATAGTTTTAATTTAAATAATTAGTATCCCTCACCTCTTTACAATATTCATTTTATAAATAAGAAATGTAGCTATTTAAGGAAAATTTAGTGTTACTAAAAGTCCACATTATCGATTGAAGTACAATACCGTATTTTATTCCAGGTAAAGGCAAAGGGAAAGCAGGTAGGCGCGTCACCAGCAATTGTAAATAAAAAATTTTAATAATAAAATTTAAAATAGTAAATAGCATATTATATGAATCGAGTAAATGAAATAGAGTTGCATAGTGTCAAGTTAAATAATTAACATACTTCACTTCCTTTGCAATATTCGTTTAATAAATAAGAAATTTAAAGAAGTTTTACTCTAAAAGTTTACTTTTTTCGATTGAATTCAAATACCTTCTTTTACTTGCAAAACAATAAAAGAAGAAAGCGAATAAATTGTACATTTTTTTTGTAATACAAATTTAAACATAAAAGATTATCGTACTTTTAAGTTAAATAAGTAGCTTTATTTCGGTGCTTTCAGTTAAACATATCTCAATAAATGTTAAATGACAACTTCTAAATCAATTAAATAAGGGTAAGCGTTTGAACAGGTTTTTATACCCAGTGGTTTGAATATTAATAATAAACAAAGATAATGATAATCTAACCAGTAAAACGCTTTTTAGTTGAAATAAGCGCGAAATAACATTTAGGCTTGCTAAAGTATTTACGAAAAATACGGCTCTATTAAACCCATGTGATTGTGAAAACTTTAACTTTAAAAAATTATAAAGCAAACGTAAACTTTTTCTCTAAAGAGTGGACCTGAACAGGTATACATTGTTGCAATAACGATGAATTCATAGAGAACTAATAAAATATTTATTTAAGTATCACGGCTCGCGACAATAATAAAACTGATTTGATAAATAAATATTAAATGACATTGAAATAACTATAACTCGAAAAGCTAAAAAAATAAATAAAATAAATAAATAAATAAAATAAAAATAAAAATAAATAAATAATAATTGAATCGTTTGGTCGCTAATAAATACCAGCAAGTCCGGTGAGGGGCGCGAAACCAGGAATCGCGTATAGAGCAGTATGGTTGAAACGCGTGGTGTGATTGAAAGGTAGGTAAGAAAGAAAAAAAATGTACATGTATATGTACATTTTGAGATTCATACAGTAAGTATACGATCTATTATTTATATCTATCTATTATGTCGTGACAGTAGACATAACTGTCCGGTAGTAGGACGATACCGTTAGTAGGGAATGCTACATCGTCCGGGGCACGATTTGGCCAGTAACCGGTCTGCTCGCTAGGGTATTACTCAAGAAAACAATACAATTGCCTCGGATCGACCTGGCTACAAGGGGCGGTCAAGGTCGAAACAGACAGGCCCCGTTGCTGACGACTGTGCAAGGAATGAATGGCGAGTCGGTACGTGGAATGTTAGAGGTATGCATGGTAAAGAATTTGAAATTTCGAATGTAATGTATGAAAGACACCTTGATATTCTGTGTATCGGAGACAAAGCGCAAAGGAAAGGATGCTGTGGAGATGGAGGATGGCAGCCTGGCACTATGGTCAGGAGTTGAGACGGAAGTGCATGGCGCAAAAGGAGTTGGGGTGATCATAAGTGAAAGAGCGAAAAGATGTGTTAAACAGTACGAATTGTATCTCCCGGGTAATATGGGTTAGAATGAAAGTGGAGTTTCGAAGAATTTTTCTTATTTAATGCTATGAACCGGTGAATGGAGAAAGAGACCAGGAGCGTGAGAACTTCTGGAATGAAGTGGAGAACGTGTTGAACCTATGTAAGCCAAACGAAAGAGTGATTATGGTGGGGAATATGAACGGATGGGTGGGTGTACCTAGAGAACATAGTGAACGCGTTCTAGGAAAGTTCGGAGACCAAAGAATTCAATGAGAATGGTGAACACCTGCTGAACATCTGTGTGAGAGAAGCCTGTTTGTATCCAATACGTGGTTTAAACATAAAATGTGCATATGTATACATGGCAAAGAGGTGAATCTAAAAGTATGATAGCCTTGATAGTATATGATGAACGGCTTAGGAACCTGGTGAAAGACACAAAAGTAATGCGCGGATCAGAGTGTGGATCGGACCACCTTTTGGTTGTATCGAGAGTGTGTTTAGGGCAAAAGTGGGTGGAGAAGGAAAGAAACGTAGTGCGAACGTCCAGAATTAGGGTTGACAAACTAGTGGATAATGGTGCGAGAATGAAATACGCAGATGCTGTGAATAAAGAGTTGAATGTGAATGAAACAGTGTGGAACGAACAGATAAAAGACACTGACGTTGAAGGTGCATGGATAAGCTTGAAAATTCTGTTGTCAATTGTGCCGTGCGAATATGTGGAAGAGTGATTGTAGGTAGACAGAAAAAATGTGCTTGGTGGAATGAGTCGGTAAAAAAGGCAGTAAGTAAGAAAAAGATGCGTACATGGCAATGATTGCTGCAAAAATGAGACTGAGAAGAAACGATTGTATGAGGTGTACAGATTAAGAAACAAAGAAGCGAAGGAGGCAGTGAGAATAAGTAAAGAGGAAGTGATGGCTGTGGAAGGAGAGAAAATGCAGAATGATTTTGAGGGAAACAAAAAACTCTTCTGGAAATGGGTCAAAAATACAAAACGTGGCCCAAAACAGAACGCTGCAGGAGTGATGAATGATAGAAACGAAATAGTATGGGACGATTGTGAAGTGAGGAAATGCTGGCAAGAATATTTCGGAAAGCTGTACAGTAGTGAGGAAAGTAAGACTGAAGGGTTAAATAAGGAGAATATAGAAGAAATGATGAATGAAACTGAGAAGGATATTGGAATAAATGAGGTAGAGAAAACGGTAGGAAGGTTGAAAAATGGCAAGGGAGCAGGCGTAGATGAAATCACTGGTGAAATGCTCAAGTATGGTGGTGCAAAGCTTATACGAAGATTGCGTGAATTATTCAATGTATGCCTTATGTGTGGAAAAGTGCCGAGTGATTGGAAGAGCGCGATCATTGTACCATTGTATAAGGGTAAGGGGAACAAGAGTGATTGTAAGAACTACAGAGGAATAAGCTTGCTCAGCGTACCTGGTAAAGTATTTAGAAGAATACTGATAGAGTACGAGAAACTACACAATCTAAGATGTGGGATGTGCAAGGTGGCTTCATGCCAGGGAGAGGATGTGTCGATCAGATGCTTGCTCTCCAGCAGGTGATCGAAAAGTGTTTAAAGGTAAAAAGGAAGTTGTACTGTGCGTTTGTAGATCTGGAGAAAGCATATGACAGAGTGAATAGAGAGAAGCTGTGGGAAAGATTGAATGAATATGGCGTAAATAAAGGTCTAATAAATGGAATAAGGGCAGTATACAACGGTAGTCGGGCATGTGTTAGGGTGAGAGGAGGTGTGAGTGAATACTTTAATATTGAGCAAGGAGTGCGACAAGGCTGTGTGATGTCACCGTGGTTGTTCAATGTATACATGGATAAATGTCTTAGACAAGCATGTAACGATACAAATGGTGTAATGGTTGGTGACGTAAATGTACGACTCCTGGTGTATGCAGATGACACAGTCTTATTAAGTGACAGTGCGGATGAGCTGCAAACCGCTCTGAGGAAGTTTGATACAGTCTGTGAGAGCATGGACCTAAAGGTAAACGTGAACAAAACTAAGATTGTGGTGTTCAATCGGGAAGGTGGAAAGGAGAGTAGAGTATTTACTCTGCAAGACGAAATTGTGGAGCAAGTGGACGAGCTGGTATATCTCGGTAGAATGTTTACTGCAGATGGTACAATTGAGAGCTGCGAAACGAGCAATCTATAATGGCGTATTCGTCCCATCAGTACTGTATGGAAGTGAGACATGGGTATGTCAAAAAAAGCACGAAAGAAAAATAAATGCCGTGGGTATGAGATTTCTGAGAAGCGCATGTGGTAAAACGAGAAGGGACAAGATAAAAAATGAATGCATAATGAGGGAGTGTGGTGAGGAAAAGACGATGATGGATAGATACAAAAGTTGTACATTACGTTGGTTTGGTCACATTGAGAGAATGAACAACGCAAGATTAACGAAACAAATATATGTGGGTGAGGTTAGGGGAAAGGCCGGGCCTGGTAGGCCGCGTAAAACTTGGCTGAATGTAGTAGAATCTATGATAAAGGAAAGAAAGATAAGGAGTTTTAAAAACAAAAGGGCATGTCAGAGACTATGTATGAATCTTGCGGAAGCTAGGGAGGTATGCGGAGATAGGAAAGCATGGCGAAAGAGTGTGAATGAAAAATAAATAAGGGGCAGGGATTGTTTCGCCTGCCCCGCAAGGGAATGGCGTGAAGGTTAAGTTAAGTTAAAACTGGTCGAATTTCTGCAAATTACTGATCCTGATAAACGTGCCTTACAATCATTCATTAAAGAATACAGCCGTAAATCATCAAGGCAGTTGGCAATACAGTGGGGCAATGACACTGGAAAATCAGTGTTCAAAGATACTTGTCTAAGAAACATCAAAAAGCTCATGTATGGCTTTTATAAAGTATGTGAGTTAGACCTTTTTTTTTAATTTTATTTAAAATTTTTGGAACAGGCAAAACAAAAAGTACTTTTTTCCGCAAAACAGAAGAAGGTGCGATTACAATCGGCCAAAAATCGTCTAAACTAGACGCAGAAAGAGTGGAATAAAGTTATCGGGAGTGATTAATCCAAATTTTAAATATGTGTGGACGACAGTCGTAGTCTAATTCCGCGTAAAAAAGAAGCTTATCATAAAGATAGTCTAAGATGAAGAGTCAAATTTCCTGCATCTATTATGGTCTGGGGTTCTATGTCCTCGCAATTTTTCAATAGGATGGCGCTGCACTCCATACTGCAAAAAAAATGCAAAATTTGTTCAATACTAATTATATTCCAACAATGAAGTGGACTTTCAGCAGTCCGGATCTGTCTCCAATTGAGACACTTTGGCATTGTATGAAAAAAGAGCTATGAACTGCTCCCGCTCGTACAGAGCACCACTTAAAGGAAAAGTTACAGAATATTTGGGAAAACTTTAAGCCAGAATTTTGTAAAATCTTACTTCTACAGTGCCCCGTCGAATTGAAGCTGTTATTCAACAAAAAGGCGATTATACTCAATGGTAAAAGTAGATATATTTAATGTACCAATTTATACGCGACAGGTATTAAATATATTTTTTCAATTAATTCTTTATGTTTTATTTTAATTAATGTTGTATTATGAATTTTTCGTGTATTCTTACATGGAGTATTAGATGATAAGACACCATGAACGTGCTGTAATTACTTTCAAAATTATAACAATATATTTTACAAATTTAAAGTGATCCAATACATCTGCGACTGGGCTCGTATTACAATTAGGATTGCAGTCAGATAAATTCATAATTATAAGCAATTTGCCAGAAGCAACGAAAAGAAATTAATTTCGGTTAAACCGAAATGTAATATAAAAGTTATTGATAAGTTTTCTTTACAAAAAGAGTGACATCTTCTTGAGTAATTTTTATAAAGCACACCCACCGGAATACACACAGATCGCCACTGATTTAGATGATAAAACGTGTTTTTAAGGATATTTAAACAATTACGACCTGTAAATATACGGAAATGTAAAATAACATCCTGTATTCAATAGAATGAGAATGCACTAGAACTATTGTTTTAATCGTTAAAGTTTATCAAATGTTTATTATATGATAGCGGACGCGAACATAACACATTCCGACTATATTAATATGTTTAGTTATAATAGAGGATATGATATCATTTTACTTAATGATCATTAATACCACAAATATTATTTGTGATTATACGTACTTACCTTAAAACCATTAAAACTTTACTCCGACCTAATCTTTGTAGAATATCGTATCTACAAAACACATTCATTACACTGGAATTTGTTGTTCAGGAAGTTTGAAGGAGGACAAATGGCAATCGAAAATTCAAAACGTGGTGTAACTCAATCAGTTACACATTTTAAGAGAAAACGATCATTATGAAAATTAGAATCTTTGATTATATGAATAATTAGTTAATCATTTCATCATATATCGAGGAACAATAAATCACCGTCCAATCACATTATTCAACACTTCCTTTCAGCCGTTGTTAATTACGTTTTAAAACAAACGTTTAAAACACTTGAAAGTAATGATTTTATATTTAATCTGAAATGATTAGGCTTATTCAAGTACCTATTTCATTGTACAAAATATTAAATATGTTTTTAAAAGATTGCGAATGATACATTTAAATTATAATTTTACATTGTACATAAATCGGAATTCTCGTCTATTAAAGTTACTAATTTACGAACGTGACTGTATTAATTTAACTTCAAACAATATAGAACTAAACGTGAAATTTGAGTAGGTAGATTGTAATTAAATGTAACAGTAACCCAATATAGTTCTAAAACTATTTTATATGCAGGATGTTAATGAAGAAACTATAAGGTGTTATATACTGAAGAACGCATACGGGCACACTAGACTCTTCATTGCAACGTTTCAATTGTAATGAACGATTTGAAATGTAACGTTCCAATCTGCATATACATATGTAGGTATAGAAGGTTATGTAATCGACTTTTTAGCTCATTTTACAACTTTGGCAAGTTTCGCCAAGAACGGCTATCATGTCTGGATGTCTGTGTGGGTGTATATTAGTATTCACACTAATTCCAGAACGAACATACTTACGTACTTAAAAATTGTGTATTTAAACTTGTTTTCATCTGGCTTAGAATTGAATAGATTTTGGGAGAAACCCAGTGGCGGAGAGGAGGGATGGTTATTAAGGGCAGTTTTTATCAACCATTTCAAAACAGCTGCATACTTCAAAGATATAAAAATACCTAGATATAGACATATCGATTAATTATGTTCTATGCAGTTTTTTAATATGACGCGTAATTTTGCGGCAAAAACATTCCTAAGATAGAATTTAAATAATAGTTCTTTCATTATCTGAATAACAATTAATTTTATAAGAAAAAGTGTAGACGTATTTCTTCAAGAAAATTTTATTTTATATCAATTTTCGTTATAAAGTTTTTTAATGTAAATCGAAATAATTGTAAAAATTAAATACATATGATTGAAAATGATAAAGCTGTATTATCGGTATTTTTATAGAAGCGGGCGGCTTTGGAATTTTTTTACGTTAACATGTATTTATAGTTCATCATTCGTTTGACTTATCCCGATTGATCGATGGATCAAACGCACTCTTTTACATATTGAATACAATGTATACATTATTAGCTAATGTATTACTCCAAGAGTGTCGTTTTGTATGTCTCTTATTAACTCAAGTAACTAACAAGGATAACATCAACAACAAATTTCGTTTTCTTTTACGAACAGTTTTGATACCAACTTAACGTAAATGTCAAATGTACATGTCACAATGTTGTTTGCAAATAAAAGACAAGTTTAATTTATGTATCGTAGATATACGCACGTAAAAGCATATTATTTTCAATAAAACTTACAATATAATAACGTAGCAGATGAATTTTGGTAAGTGATTCTAAAATGTTGCAAAAATGTTGTAAATATTTGTAGGTTAAGACCAATGCACGTTTCGAAAGAAAGGAAGTAATTGTTCCAATAGTTTTCTACATAAAAGTGGCGGTTCTAAATCTTTGACGGCATCGGGTGCATACAAACGATGTAAAGATCAAAGTATTAGATGCTAAGGTCGCCTTGAGTAAATATCAACGAGCCCGAACACTGCACTCCTTGTCCGAACTATAACGGCAATATATTATATAATGCAAATTTGTGAGTTAACGGTTATTTATTTGATTTATTCATAAAGATTGAATTTTTAGGAATTCTACTAATCCTTATGCTTTGAGAAAGTATTCGAATACCAAAATACGGAAGCATAATTTTAATCATCGGTGTTTACACTTGTTTGTGTAGAAGATTATTATACTGCGATTCAAAATTATTGGTGTATTTAATGTAAATGAATTATAGTACTTTTTATAAACTTATTCAAAGTTTTAAACACACTAAACACATTATAACCCAGTGTTTCTTACTTATTCAGTACATTATTACACCATAATGTAATAAAATGTATGACAATTTGTCCATTCACATTTAAGCATGACTGTGTTGAAAATAATTTATTGTTATAAAATATAATGATAATGTACAATAACACATATTTGATGTCGTCGTAAAATAGTTTTGGTGTCAAAGTGGAAAAGAACCGATCTTTTAAAATATTAACTCAAGAAGCAATGAAAAACGAATAAAATATAAACAAACCGGTGCGAGTACGTAACCTCAATCAACAAATAAAGTGCTCAGTGCTCATATTTTTGCTTTAATTTACATCTTTTTTGGGATTTTTTAATGGTGTACTTTAAATTATACAATCTAAACGTTTCGATAACACTTACAGTTATCTTCGTCAGTAGCAATGTTTGTTAAAAATTGTTAAAGATGTAGTAAACAATTTTGTCAAATTTGAAAAATTCAAACATAAACATAAGCCTGCTATTAATATAACAGTTTGAGAAACGTATAAGCCAACTATAATAGACAAGAAGAAAATCTCCGTTTAAATAGGTTTTGGCATCTTATAATATAAAAAGAGCATAATGATACGCCTTGATTTTAATTTGTTTTCAACTTTTGGTATGTCTAGGTTTTTTGCTGTGTTTTCCTAGACCTTGAAGCAAATGTTTACAATTATATGTTAAATTTCCACAGCACTATTATTTAACATAAGTAGTTGAAATTAAATTGAAATTAAAAACTACAAAGAACGTTCTGCATTGTGCTTTTCATTGTTAATAACACTTCCAATTATTGATAAAGATATCTCTTTGTTAGATTTAACTGGGTCATTTTTTGATGTAATGTTTGGATTTGTGAATGCTTCTATCATTTTAAAATTTAAGTTTTTCACAACTTTACACTTACATCATAACTCGACTAAATTTTTTTAAATGTGTTTTTTGGCTGGCAAATTTCATTGCTAGCTTTCGTCGTAGAGAGTGTTCTGGTTTGTCATCTTTGAGGCAGTTTAACAATATTTAATTTTAATGACCTAGTTATTCTTTACTACAATTTTATAGTTGGCTTATACGTTTCTCAAACTGTTATATTAATAGCAGGCTTATGTTTATGTTTGAATTTTTCAAATTTGACAAAATTGTTTACTACATCTTTAACAATTTTTAACAAACATTACTACTGACGAAGATAACTGTAAGTGTTATCGAAACGTTTAGATTGTATAATTTAAAGTACACCATTAAAAAATCCCAAAAAAGATAAGTATTTTATTATGAGTGTTAATGGTGAAAGTTTACATTTTCATATTTATGTCTATTAATCTCTATCTGACGTGAAGTTTTAAACGTCATTCTGACATAGATTATTCTTTTTGTTTTGTTTACAATGTTGCCTGTTTTCGTTATGAACGTATAAAAAGAGGTAGCATAGTTATCCTACAAAAATTGAAATTAAAATTATTTCATTTCTTTTAATTTAAGTTAGCATCTGGATGTCTATTAACCTCTATCTGTCATGAAGTTTTAAATGTCTGTTTGACGTACATTATTGTTTTTGCGTTTACAATGTTGCCTACTTTCGTAATGAACTGCTTATAAAAGAGGTTACTTAATTATCCTAAAAAAATGTTATTAAAATTATTTCATTTCTTTTAATTTCCATTTTGTAGGTTGGAAGGTCTTGTGGTGTTCCACAGCAGATATTTAAATTAACAATACATAACTCGTAGAAAATATCAGTTAGGTTTTAAATGTTTTATTACTTACAATTTTAGCAGTAACATTAAAATAGCCACGACTGTCCTCTAAAATTAAATACATGTCCGCATACTCAGCAAAACTGTACTCCATAGGGCTAATTTGGGGAATCTAACAGAAAAATTTATATCGAAACTCAAGAACACTACAAACAAATAACAAAATTACGGAATAAACTAAACTGAAGATAAAGAACACAAATACAACACGGGGCGTGATTAGGAAATTGAGACAGAAAGGTCAAATTACTTCAAAAAAGTACGTAAAAGCCTACGTTTCTTTTAAAATGTGAAAATTGTACTGCACATTGTTGCAACATTTTTGTAGAACTGAAGCATTGCAGAAACTTTAAACTTCTGATGGAAATTCTAGGTAAACCAAACGTAAAGTTCATTCGTTTAACTTATCCCGATAACGTCATGTAGGCACTAAATCACGAAATGACTGTCGTCTGTAATTTAAAACAAAAATATGAGCACTGATACCAACCTTTCTTTATTTGTTGATTGAGGTTCCGTACGCTCGCCGGTTTGTTTAGGTCAATTACGTAGACGAATTGATCCATAACTTAGTGGAATACTTTAATAAAGAAAAACAGAACAACGGGCCCGTAACACCATTAACAGCAGTGCATGCAAGGTTAGTGATGCTTTGAAAATTGACACCAAAACTATTTCTAATGCTTTACGACGACATCAAAATCAAGAAGAAAACAAGGAAAATGAACCTCAACGAAATTCAAATTCTAAAGTGTTGAGAACAAGAAAAAGTTTATGATGTCCAAGTCAATCCAATTATTATAAATCCAAACGATGACACAGATACAGAAGATGAAGTGTAGCGAACATTTATAATTTCTTGTTTTTAATTGCATTCTTAACGCAAACAAATATTTTTCTCCAAAAACTTAATAATAATGTAATTAATAACATATATGTTATTGTACATTATCATTATATTTTATAATAATAAATTATTTTCAACACAGTCATGCTTAAATCTGAATGGACAAATTGTCAAAGGTTTTATTACATTATGATGTAATAATGTATTGAATAAGTAAGAAACACTGGGTTATAATGTGTTTAGTGTGTTTAAAACTTTGAATAAGTTTATAAAAAGTACTATAATTCAATTACATTAAATACACCAATAATTTTGAATTGCAGTATAATAATCTTCTACACAAACAACTGTAAACACCGATGATTGAAATTATGCTTCCGTATTTTGGAATTAGAATATTTTTTCAAAGCATAAGGATTAGTAGAATTCCTAAAAATTCAAGCTTTATGAATAAATCAAATAAATAACTGCTAACTCACAAATTTGCGTTATAGAATATATTGCCGTTATAGTTCCGACAAGGAGTGCAGTATTCGGATTCGTTGATATTTACTCAACGCGATATTAGCATCTACTACTTTGATCTTTACATCGTTTATATGCACCCGATGCCGTCAAAGATTTAGAACCGCCACTTTTATGTAGAAAACTATTGGAACAATTACTTCCTTTCTTTTGAAGCGTTCATTGGTCTTATCTGCTACGTTATTATATTGTAAGTTTTTTATTGAAAATAATATGCTTTTACGTGCGTACATCTACGATCCGTAAATTAAACTTTTGTCTTTTATTTGCAAACAACATTATGACATGTACATTTGACATTTACGTTAAGCCTTTCAATACGATTTTTTTATTTTAATAATTCATGTAATATTTATAGCACAAAATATTTATTGCTAATTTAGTTTGACGGGAAAAACAAATATTTAAATAAATGATCATATTATATATTGATTATTGCAAAATAATAATTGGGACATATTGTCCCAATAGTATTGGTGAGTGGGTCGTATGTGTCCCAACAGTATTTTATGATAGTAAAATAGTGGAGCATATAGAATATATGTTGCACTAAAAAGAAAAAAAAAAGAAAAACATCATTGTAATTCAACATTTCTTTTTTATTGCATATATATATATACAAGGTAATCAAGAATGATACTTAGCAAAACAATCATTACAGAGCGCTACTGTGCACATTTGGCAAGTGATCTTTGTCCTCTTTTCTTTTTTGAAACCAGCACATCGTTTTCTTGAATTTCCCGGAATAGGCAGATGATCCCCAACATTATCCATGAATTTGGTTCTGTTTGAGGGACGTAATCTCTTCATTATTTGCTTTTTACCCAGCTGGGATTTGCCAAAGGCTATCATATTTTCTGCTACTGGTATAATAAAGTTTATAAACGGCAGTTTTGATCGTCTTGTTTCATTGTATATTATATATGCATTAAATATTGCAGTCATGAATAGCTTGTAGAAAACCTTTCGCCACCATTTGTAGCTTTTTCGATCCGAATCATATTGTGATATCATTTGATCGGCGTGATCGACGCCTCTCATAAATTCATTATCAAACATAATTGAATCGGGACAAGTAATTTCTTTTTTACTGCCATCTTTTGTTTTTCTTTTTATAGTACCGATACTGCCACTGTGACAGTTGCTTACTACCAAGAAATCTCTAGTGTCTTGCCAACGAGTGCAAATTATACCTTCTTTACATGCCATCATTTCACTGTCCCCTCTCTGCAGTTTACCTTCAACTTTTGGAACATTCTTTCTAGTCTTTATGCACGTTCCAACGGCACCATATGGTAGTGTATGTAAAAGATGGATTGAGGTGAAAAATCGGTCAAAACTTAAAACTATGTTCGTATCTCGAATTGATCAGGTTAATTTCTCCACAACTCTTTCACCAAGTGTGCCTTCTTGTGTGGAATTTTCTTTTCCGGAGTAAATATTTGTATCGTATACATACCCAGTTTTGGAATCACATCTTGTCCATAGTTTTATACCTCGTTTGATTGGTTTTAGAGGAACATATTGTTTCATTGATGATCTTCCTTTGAATTTTGTCATCGTCTCGTCAATTGATTGATACGTACTATCACTTCTGGCAGACAAAAAAGTTTTTTTTAGACAGGATAATACTTCTTCTATGTAATAAATACTTCTTGGAAGCGTCTTAGGTTTTTCGGGGTTATTGAAGTACAGTTTTGATGGAAGTAACTGACATCTATCCCTAGATATGGCACTTTTAATTTCATCATTACCTAAAGATTTTCTGTTGGACCAATACATGTGATATGCTGGTAAACGATTGTAACTCATTATGAGAGAACAACCAAGCACTATCATTATTTCTGCACTCGATGTCTTTTGAATATTTATTTTAGATGTTTTTTCTACAATTTCTAATCGTTGATTGGTGCATTGGGCAATCCATACAAATAAGCTTTTAGGAAATAATTTGAACACAGCATCCATTTCTGAAGACTTGTTTGTTATGTTACACAGTACAATTCTTTGTTTGTTTTTCTAGGCCAGCCAAACGCAACTCCTAAATTCCTATTCGGAACTTCGTTTTCCTTTTCATTTTCGCCGTTGAATTCTTCATCTTCAGAAGAAAACGCATCATCCAAAATTTGTGTCAATGCAATATCTTCAACTTCACTTGAAGAATCATCGTCTCTAGATGGTTGCATATAGTTTTTATCTATATCACTAGCATCACTGTCTTGAAATGGGTCTAATTCTTCTTCAAAATCAATGTTATCCACAATATCTTGGAGTTCCTTGTCTGACAAAGATTTATCCGTTCTAAAACGAAAATTTTGAATATATAGGTTATTCAATACTGATGGGACATAATATCCCAATAATTAACACTATTGGGACATATAAGTCCCATTTTTATTTTTGGAAATAAAAAAACTCATAAAAACTATTGCTGCACACTAAATAAGTAAAATAAAATTATAAATAGCTTGCTTGGCAATTCCGAGCACAGCACATATAAAAACACAGTTAGTAATAAGCGTGATACGTGTCTACTGTTTGCTAACAACATCTAGACTGACAAAACTTTATAAGAAAAGAAAAAAAGCAGACAGCAAACAGCAACAAAGCAGACAGGTTTGGAATTGTTTACAAGCCTATGACCGTACAGTACTAAAATCCCAGATCCCAATGCATTTGTAAGCATTTAAATTATTTTAATAATTATTAGAAATTCTCTGGGACAATATGTCCCTACAGTATTGAAAGGGTTAAGTTGGTATCAAAACTGTTCGTAAAAGAAAACGAAATTTGTTGTTGATGTTATCCTTGTTAGTTACTTGAGTTAATAAGAGGCTTACAAATCGACACACTTGGAATAATACGTTAGTTAATAATGTATACATTGAATTCAATATGTAAAAAGGATAGTCATACGCAGGTGCGAGTTTGATTCATCGATCAATCGGGATAAGTCAAGCGAATGAACTATATGATGATTACAATTGCAGACTGGTGATTTCTTTTGTTGACAATTTATTTCATCTGTCAAAAACAACGCTTTCTATTATACGTTTTATCAGTTTTGCATCAAAAAACTGTTAGTTGATATACGTCGCAAGTGAAAAAATTACATGTTGATATATTTCCGTGGTAACGATAGTTAAAATCTATCAGTAACGCTTAAAATATAGTTTATTATTTTTAATTACATGATTTATTAAATTATCTTACCAAATACCATTCGAGCTTATGTTTATTCCCGGGACAAACTTTCATTTTGACAAAACTCAATCTTTGTTGCTTTTAGGTAATGCGTAATGCTCTCGTCCATTACCAAGCAACAAAGCTTTGCCCGAATAAACACAAGCTCTTATGGTATTACCCCTGATTAAACTAGAACAATAAAGTATTATTTCATAAAAATATCGCACAATAAGTAATCCGGAATCCAACTTAAGATTGTCATCTACGAGGTTAACAGCAAATGGTATAAGACTTATTGCTCCATTTTCTATGCAGAATCAGGTGGCATATCTATTACCCGCCATTTAGGATCCAGCCTGTATATTGGTGACATATTCATATTTTATATCAATGCTTTTTACAGAAGTTTATATTATTAGCACGGCAAATTGGTTTTTACTGGCGATAGGAGAACGTTACTGACGAGGCGCAAGCGTTAACTTGTGTACAGGGTGACTCACGACCGTTCCCTCGGTCTCTTGTGCCTAAACGGTACGAGATATCAGTTTAATTTTTTGGTGACGTGTAAATTGATAAGAACTATTTTTTTAAATTATTTCAATTATACAGAGTGGTTCAGAAAATTTTAATATATCAAAGTTAGGTTTTTTAAATACAATGCCCTGCATGTTATGCCATTTTTAAATTATACGTTAAAAATTAAGTCAACTTTATTTAACGTTTCCTATATCTATCGCTTACTAATTTTGAGAAAGTTGTGATTTTAAGAAAAATATTCAATTTAAACAAGAACTAAAAACACGGAAACTTCTTACGTTGAGTAACACAAATTTATATCGATTTAGTCTGACCTTTAACCACTTAAGTTTAATGGACCGCCCTGTATATTTTTTATTTATGTGAAATAACTGTTCATTTTATATCAAAAACTATGAGTAATGCGTGTGTCTCAAATTAACGATTAAACAGTTATTAAGATATTCTCTAAAACCCCTATGGAAATTTTTTTGTTTAGATTCTGGTAGGTAATGATTTTGAATTGTAGCCGATAAATGGGCATGGGATCAAAATTTAATTAAAAATAAAACTAAAACCAAGACCTAAACATTTATGAAAAAAAAATACTACAATACATGGTCAATATGATGACCATTTTCTTCCATTCATAACCGCACTCGTTTTTCAGAGATCTCCTAATGTTTCTCAGGATATATGGTGTTACAGTGGCAAACGCATTCTTTATTCTAATCTTCATCAGCAGTGATGGTTAATTCACGAGATCTAGGTGGAAATGCAAGTGGACCTCCTCTTCCATTCCATTTAATGGGGAATTTTCTATCCAAATAATTCCTTACATTCCGACTAAATTGTGGAGGGGCACCAATCTAGCTGTAACCACATTTTGTATCTAATATCTACAGAAACTAGAAGACTCGAACATTCTTGTTCTAAAAACCGTAAAAATTTTACACCGTTCAAGTTTCCATCAAAAAAATATGTATAAATCGGTGGAGCTTCAATGTATTTGGGGGAATTGTAGTAAACCATGTGTCTCCTACAATTCCCCCAAATACATTGAGTCTCCACCGATTTTGGCGGCCAACAGTGCGATACAGGTGGCGGTTTTGAGTAACATAGTAATGAAAGTTGTGTCGGTTTACCAAGCCGTTGTTGTGGAAAGTTGATTCGTCGGCAAATAAAACAAATTTAAAGAGGTTATCTTTTTCCTCGACTTTTTCAAGACTCCAAACACAGAAATCCAACCTCCGTTGAAAGTCTCGGCCAGATAAATTCTGATGAAGTTGTATGTGATAAGGATGGTAACTAATTCCAGTTTGTCTAGAAATTTCTCTGAATTTACATTTGCATTAGCAACTACTGAGCCTAAAACGAAGAATTCATTGTCCTCACTATTTACAACATACTTTGCTTTAATCTGTTTCTTATAGGATACACTACCAGTTTCACAAAAAGTTTCTAGCAGTTCTTCAAAAGCTCTTTTGTCTGGATGTGGTCGATCGAGAAACATTTCTGCGTATACCCTTGATGATAACAAACAATTTCTAAAACATTCACCTAGGATAAATGTCATATTCACTATTTCTTCTTAAGAATACTATTTCATTTTTTTAGTCTTAATGGATAATAGCACTATTGTGAATAAGGTAAGAATTTTGACAGTATTTGACTGAACCATAAGGTTAAGGATATCCGCCAACTAGATCAATCAAACAGTAACTTACGTTTAAAATCATTACCTACTGGAATATAAACAAAAAAAAACTCCATAGATATTTTAGAGAAACATCTTAATAACTTTTTAATCGTTAATTTTAGATATATGAATTACTCATAGCTTTTGATAGAAAATTAAAAGTTAGTTCACATAAATAAAAATTATACAGGGTGGTCCATTTAAGTTAAGTGTGTTTCCTAAACATCCTGTACTAAATATCGAAATCCTACACAATGCAAATGGAAGACTTAAAGGTCAGAATAAATCGGTATAAATTTGTGTTACTCAAAGTAAGAGGTTTCCGTGTATTTATTTCTTGTTTAAATTGAATATTTTTCTTAAAATCACAATTTTCTCAAAGAGTAAAGTACAGGGCGTTGTATTTAAAGAACCTAAGTTTCATATATCATCATTTTCGGAACCACCCTGTATAATTGAAAATAATTTAAAAAAAGTAGACCTAATCAACTTATATATGTCACCAGAAAATAAAGGTGATATCTCGTACCGTTTAGGCACAAGTGACCGAGGTAATAGTTATACCCTGTATAATGTATATTTTACTTGGTTCGTAAATTACCATTAAAAACGAACATATGCTGACATAAATAAATATGGCATTCCAACATATATAGCAGTCGTGACTTAAAGTAGTCTATTACGCACAACTAGGTTGCACTTGTAAATGTCATCGCACGCACACGCACACACGCACAGCAACAGCAACAGCACTACGCGCACGCACAATCACGCACACGCGACACGCACTTACGCAGACGACAGCAACACGCATACACACAGCACACCATCACGACACGCACACGCTATACGCACGAACACACGCACACGCACGACGCACAGCACACTCACTACACACACGTCACACGACTCGCACACACACCACACACACACACACACGACACGCACACACGCACACGCACATCAACACACACCACACACACAACAACTACGACACATCAACCAGCACAGACACAGTACCTACACTTAGCACACCATACGCACATCACGTACACACGACTACAACTACGCACATACGCACTAAACGCACAACGCATAAATAAAGCATTCAACAATCACACACGGACAGAAGCACTAAACGCACATACGCACACGCGACCACCGCACACGCACACACCACAACGACACCACGACACCACACGACACCACACACGTACAGCAACACACACCACACACGACACACGCACACACGCACACACCACACACGCACACACCACACAGCACACAGACACACACAAGCATACACGCACACACGCACACACACACACGCACACACACATCACCACTACACACACACACCACACGCACACACAACACACACCACACACACACAGACACACGCACACACGCACACAGCATACACGCAAACATACGCACACACGCACACACGCACACACGCACACACGCACACAGCATACACGCACACGAACACACGTACACACGCACACACGCACACACACACACGCACAACGCACACACGCACACACGCAACAGCATCACGCACACACGCACACACATACATACGCACATACGCACACGCGCCCACGCGCACACAAGCACACACGCACACACGCACACACTCACACACGCACACGCACACGCACACACACACACACACGCACACACGCACACACGCACATACGCACAAACGCACACTAGCATACACGCATAATGGCATACACGCACACACGCACACACGCACACACGCACACACGCACACACGTACATACGCACATACGCACATACGCCCACGCGCCCACGCGCGCACACGCACACACGCACACACTCACACACGCATACACGTACACACGAACACACGAACACACGCACGCAAGCACACGCACACACCCACACACACACACACGCGCACACACACACACACTCACACGTACACACGCACACACGCATACACGCACACACGCACACACGCACACACGTACACACGACACACACAGCATACACGCACACACACACGCACACACGCACACGCGACACGCGCACACGCTCACACGTGACACTACGCACACACGCACACTAGCATACACGCACACAACGCACATACGCAACATACGACATACGCACATACGCACAGCGCTCCACGCGGCACACGCACACACGCACACTCACACACGCACACGCGTACACACGATCACACGTACACAAGAACACGCACACACACACACAACACACACACACACACACACACACACACGTACACGCACACACGCAACGCGCACAGCGCACACGCGCACACGCGCACACAGCGACACACGCACACACGACACACACACACACACACACACACACACACACACACACACACACACACACGACACACACACACACACACGCACACACACGCACACACACACACACGACACGCATACACCACACACGCACACAACACGCACACGCACACGCACACGCACACACGCACACACAGCACACACGACACGACACACGCACACACACACACACACACACACACACACACACACACACACACACACACACACACACACACACACACACACACACACACACACGCTACACACGACACGCCACACGCGCACACGCACACACGCGCACCACAGCGCACACGCGCACACACGCACACACGCACACACGCACACGCATACACGCACACACGCACACACGCACACGCACACAGCACACACGCACACAGCACACACGCACACACACGCACACGCACACACCACACACGCACACACGCACACACGCACACTAGCATATACGCACACACGCACACACATACATACGCACATACGCACACCGCACACACGTGCACACACGCACACACGCACACACGTACATACGCACATACGCACATACGCACACGCGCCCACGCGCGCACACGCACACACCACACACAGCACACACACACGACACACACCCACACACACACAGCCACACACCAGACACTCACACGTACACACGCACACACGTACACACGCACACACGCACAGACGCACAAACGTACACACGAACACACGCATACACGCACACACGCCCACACACACGCACACACGCACACGCGCACACGCGCACACGTGCACACACGCACACACGCACACTAGCACTACACGCACACACGCACACTACGCAAACACACAACACATACGCACAACGCCCACACGCCACACACGCACACACGCACACACTCACACACGCACACGCGTACACGACACACACGCACACAAGCACACCACACCCACACACACACACACACACAACACACAACACACACACACACAACGCACACCACACACGCACACAACCACACGCCACACGCAAAGCACACGCCACACACACACACACGCACACACGCACACACGCACATACGCACAACGACACACAACACAATGCACACACGCACACACGCACACAGCACACACGCACACACGCAACACAACATACGCACATACGCACACGCCCACAGCGCAACACACGCACACACACGCACACACACACACACACACACACACACACACCACACAGCACACACACACACAACGACACACACACACACACCACACACACACACAACACACACGCACACACGCACATACGACACACACATACACGCACATCACGCACACTAGCACACGCAATACATACACCACACGACACGCACACACACGCACGACAACACAACCACACCCCCACCCCACACACCACACACGAACACACACAACCAACACACCCACACACACAACACACACACCACACACACACACACACACACACACCACACACACACACACACACACACACACGACACCACACGCACACGCAACACGCACACACGCACACAGCACACACGACACACCAACAACGCACAACCACACACACCCCACCCACACCACAACACACACACACACCACACACACACACACACACAGACGCACACACACACACACACACACACACACACACAACACACACACGCACACACACACACACACACACACACACACACACGCACACACGCACACGCACACACGCACAACGCACACGCACACACGACACACGACACACACGCAACACCACACACCGCACACGCACACACACACACACACACTCACACACACTCACACACACACACACACACACACACACACACACACACACACACACACACGCACACACACACACGCACACACACACGCACACGCACACACGCACACGCACACACGCACACGCACACGCACACACGCATACACGCACACACTACACACACGCACACACGCACACACGCACACAGCATACACGACACAGCACACACGCAACACGTACATACGCACATACGCACACACGCCACACACGCACACGACACACAGCACACAACGTACACACGACACACACGCACACACACACCACACACACACACACACACACACACACACACACACACACGCACACACACGCACACCACACAGCACACACGCATACAGCGTACACGACGCACAACGCACACCACACGACTACGCACAACGCACATACGCACACGCACCACACGCACACACGACACACACAGCACATACACACACACACACACACACACACACACACACACACACACACACAACACCACAACGCACACACACACGACACACACACACTACACACATACGCACACACCACACACGCACACACGACACAAACATACGCATACACGCACACGACACACACACACGACACACACACACACACACACACACACACACACACACACAACACACACACACACACACACACAACACACACACACACACACACACACACACACACACGACACACACGACACACCACACACGCGACACTACACCACACGCACACGATACACATACGCACATACGCACACACGCACACACAGCATACACACCACACACACATACACACGTACATACCACATACACCACACACACCCACACACACCACACACACGACACACGACACACACACACAGCACACACACACACACACACACACACACACACACACACATCACACACACACGTACACACGCACACACGCACACGCGCACATACGCCACACGCACACACGCACACACACGCACACACGCACACACACACACGCACACACGCATACACGCACACGCACACACAGCACACACGCACACACGCACACACATACACGCACAACGACAACACAGCGACACCATACGCACACACAGACACACACACACACGCACACACGCACACACGTACAACACACACACGCAACACCACACACACACACAGCACACACACACACCACACACGTACACACACACACAACAACAACGACACACACACACAACACACACACACACACACACACGCACACACGCACATACGACACGGCACACGCACACACGCACACGTACATACGCACATACGCACACGCACACGACACACGCACACACACACAACGACATACACACACACGACACCACACACACGCACACACACACACACACACACACACACACACACACACACACACACACACACACACACACACACACACACACACACACGCACACACGCACACACGCACACGCGCACACGCGCACACGCGCACACGCGCACACGTACATACGCACATACGCACACGCGCCCACACGCACACACTTACACACGAATACACGCACACACGCACACACCCACACACACACACACACACACACACACACACACACACACACACACACACACACACACACACACGTACACACGCACACGCGCACACGCGCACACGCGCACACGTGCACACGCGCACACACGCACATACGCACACACGCACACATTTGGTATTAATGATTTTAAAATGTCATCAATGCTATTGACTTTTTCAGGTCAGCTGAAAATTTTGCAAGTTAATAGCTTGTAAAGATGATTTTTCATTGTTTATGTTTAGTTTCATTAATCTATGTTTTCCAATGAATAACAAGTAGAAATAGTAACACAACAAACTTTCTAATTTCATGTGCATTTAATGTTTTGATGTTTTATTTACATATGGGTAATAGTATAAATAGCAACTAATGATAGCAATATTGTAGCAATTAAACTATAATCACAGTAACATTTCTATTTTAGTGGTTGTCGTAACTGATCCGTAAGAGATAGTATCAGCAGTGCAGCAATTCAAAATAGAACCATTGGATGCACTGACGAGCATTAATTAGGCATTAAGTAATGGAACTAAAGTAGTACTGTTTGGCAGCGATTGCTCTTGGCGCACGTTTTATACCATTGGGTGTAATTTGCCAGCCAGTGGGGGCATTTTTTACATACAAATGGATTTTCGGTATTGATTCGCGAAAACTAAATTGATTCGTGGTTTAATTGGTATAATTTCTTGCAATTTTCGGTTTTATTAAGCTAATGTTTGCAGTATCTCAGTTTGATTAACTTTTGGTTACAATGCATTCACAAAAAGAAATACTTTATAGAAGGAGCTAATGTACATTTTGTGAATATATCGAAAACGTATAATTTTATTGGCAAAGTATAAGAATACTTTATTAAAAACAATTAAATGTTACATCAGATTTCTCGATGAAAGTTTTGGTAAGGTAATAAATAAACGTTAAAAAATCAAAGGTACCTCTTTACGATCAAAAATATACACAAATTTTTCCAATTTTAAGTAAGTTATTCTTATAAAGACATTTAATATGAAAATAAATAAACCTTAAATATTAATTTAATTAATAAAAATCTGATGTGTAAATAAAACGTTAATTAATATAGTAATGGTTTTTATGTTTGACAAATGATAAAGAATTGTCATTTGCGTGTTTCATTAAAACCTAATTAACAATTTAAACGTCACTAGATTTAACAAAAATTTAAAAGCAAATTTCAAAATTACTAAAATCAAAAAATGCTAACCGTATATTTTTATAATATTTAAATTAGCGTTGTAAGTTACATGAAATACATTTTTTGTACAATACACTCAGGGACAAAAAAACCAGGAAACTTTTATATTTGCTTTTAACTTGTAATATATAATCTATACGTATTAGATATGTGTTTTTATGCAATTTAACAATGTATTGTGTTGCCATGGAGAAGTATAAGTTTTCAACAAATGAGACCTGAACCACAAATTGTATGCGCAAATCAGGAACTTTCTTCTTTGTGTCGTGTTACACGAGTTTTCAGTGTAAATAGAGTTTTTACATCATCTTGTGAACAATTCGGCCCGAAGATGTGGCTCGAGCCGTAGCCTTAAATGATTATGGATGCAGTGTACGTTATATTGCAAATGAAATGAATTTGCCTAGAAGTACAGTCCATAATGCAATAAAACGTTTTAGAGAGATATGGGAATATACCAGAAGGCCAAATTTAGGTCGTCCGAGATGTACAAATCAAAATGAAGATAGGCATATGATACTGACAGTCCTTAGAAAAGATTACTTTTTGCACGAAACCAGATAGCTTGGAG
Source organism: Vesta saturnalis (assembly GCA_036346205.1). Classification (NCBI taxonomy): domain Eukaryota; kingdom Metazoa; phylum Arthropoda; class Insecta; order Coleoptera; family Lampyridae; genus Vesta; species Vesta saturnalis. The sequence goes on along the minus strand of JARFJB010002017.1, from coordinate 584,528 downwards.
TAATGAACAATAGAGCTGTGTCATCTTCACAGATGAGTCCCGCTGCTCTCTGCACTCACAGGAGTTTGGCGAAGGAGGGAGAACAATTTCATAGTGCTGCATTTCTGAAAGGTCACCATTTGTGGATGGCGTAGTAATGGTTCGGGGAGGAATATCTGAGTTAGTTGTCATTGAAAATGGAACCATTAATGCTGACAGGTATATAAGAGAATGTTTGGCTAATCATGTTGTGTCTTTTGGTCCATATATAGGCAACAACTTTCCTTTAATGCATGACAATGCACACCCGCACATTGCCAATGCTGTCGGAGATTATCCCCAAGAGGTGGGAATCAATGTTTTACCATGACCAGCAAGGAGCCCAGACATGAATCGCATTGAACACGTGTGGGACAAGATGAAACGGCGTATTAGGAACAGACCGCGGCGACCAGAAACCTTACAGGAATTGAAACAAGCAGTTATTGAAGAATGGATGCAAATTACTCAGGAAGACATTGCTAAGCTGATCCGGGGCATGAGAAGACGTATGACAGCAGTTATTCAAGCCAGAGGGGGTAATACCCGATATTAAAATGACATTTTTAATTAAAAGGCCCGAACAATTTACCAACCAGATGAAACAAAACTTACAATGGTTTATGTCCTTTTAAGCTTTCTTTCTTTAAGATTAAGTTTTCGTGTATATTGTTAAAGATTACATACACATGTATTTAAATATAAATAAATTAATTAAAATATAAATAAGCATTTAAATATAAATAAGCATTAAACTATGTATAAAATAATTGTTGGAAGGAAGAAGACTTTTTAAAGTCCCTTCCATATATGCTGAACTGGTACGCTTATCCTCAACTATAGGAAGAATGCAGCTTGAGGAATGCCAGAGTCTTCTATAAGTCGCTGTTCTAGTTCCGAAAAAATATTTTTAGCGTTTCTGCTCCAAGAACCAAGCGTCTCTACTACAAAACGACAAAAAAGTAGTTTCCTTTTGCCCATTATCGTGCGTCTGATTTTCGGCCATATAAACAGCAGATTCATCATTTATTGGAGTGCAATCTAAATGAAAGGGAGACAGAGTATCAATGTATAATTCTATGCGTAGATCTTGTTAATAAAGGAAGCTTAAATGCAACTTTCAATATCCTAGTGCCTTACGCAATGGTTAAAAGTAACTCTTCCATAATCTCTTGAAAAAAATCCTCAAATATATTCGCTACAAAACATCCAGTCACAAAAAAAAAGAGTTTGTAATTGATGCAAAATTCTTAACACTCCATTTTAAACATATACGGCGTTCGTTAAAAATATTTATTCAAAACAAATTGAATCCTTAAAACATCAAAAAATACGGCATTCGTTAAAATCATTGTGATCACTTAGAAGTTAGTAAACAGCTTGTAACGCTATCATGTTGTATAATTAGGAGTCAGCATATAGTTTGAAACCATTTGTGGCATAATTTAAGATAGCAGCGATATGTTGCGGTATAATTAGAGGTTAGCATACAGTTTGATATGTATATTGTAACACGCAGTTTGTAGCGCAAAACAACTAGAATATGCAAAGATCTGGTAACAATCACATGTAAAGAAAGATACTAGCAATTAAGTTATTTACCAAGCACAGAACATGTAACCCCCTAAGCATACAAACACGCAAACAAGTAAACATGCCTCTTCTAAAACAAAGAACCTAGCCAAGTAACACCCAAACAAACCAAACTTTCGTGAAACAAGCTACAAACCTTACCAAAAAAGCAAAAGCTTGAAATAAGAAATAACCGAAACGTCACAATCAAAAGAAATAAACAAGCAATAAAATCTCGTAAACATGCACCCCAAAATAAAGAAGCTCGCCAACAAGTATATATATATATATATATATATATATATATATATATATATATATATATATATATATATATATATATACATAATATATCCAGACATCACAAACAAAGTAGAAAGCATAACAAAAGCAACCAAAACATGCAAAAATGGAATAACTAACAAGCACATACGCGAACACCAAACCATGTAAACCCACAGAAATGCGAATACTGAAACAAAGAAATTAGCAATCAGGTAAGTATCCAAACACAAAACAAGTAAACCTCGTAAATATACAAACACAAACAAGTAAACAACCAAACACGTAACCCCCTAAAACAAACTAAACTAGTCCAACACACCAAATTTGTACAAAATGAACAAAAAGCATACTAAATAAGCTAAATTATGCCAACCAATTTAAACGTCCAAACCAAAGAAACTAACTAAGGAGCATATACAAACGCGTGAATAGTAAATAAACAATTGAATCTGGTAAACACGTATCAATAAAACAAAAAAATTAGCCAAGAAGCCACTGTAAACATTCAAAAAAGGAATAACATATACCACAAGCAACTAAAAGCTGCATAGTTCATATAGCAAACAAGCATATATGCAAACACCCAATTATGTGTGAGTAACAGTTACGTTACCAATATTACGACAGGGATCGATCCTTTAAATTTAAAATATATAGATCTAGCTAAGGATTATTATTACTCTGTTTAATGAATACAGACAAGGAAGATACGGAGTATTTAACATAAGGGTTCATGTTGCTGTAGACTAAGGTTGGGCTAGAAATTGAAACTGTCGCTCTAAACCTTTACTTAATATACCTACTTGAGCTATATCCAATATAAAGTTTTACAGTTATACTCTATTACATATCGAGAACGTTTTGGAGCTTATCCGAAAATCGAATGTTCTTAGGTATAAACGTTGATTGAGTTAAAAAAAACTTTCCCAGATTTTAACTTCCGATCTGTTCTTTTTTTGAATATAAGTTAGTATACACGAACACAAACGCAAACGCGAGGGCGAACGCAACCACGAGATCAAGGACATGGGTGAAAGCGAAGAAGCGGCCAGGGATGGGGACAGGGACGAGGACGAACGCGAAGGCTAAGGCGAAGGCGAAAGCGAAAGCGAAAGCGAAAGCGAAAGCGAAAGCGAAAGCGAAAGCGAAAGCGAAAGCGAAAGCGAAAGCGAAAGCGAAAGCGAAAGCGAACGCGAAAGCGAATGCGAAAACGAAAACTTTAGTTAAAAACCACGATTTAGTTACGTCTACTGCAAAGTTACATGTTGACGTAACCATTATAGGTGGTCTTAACCTAAAATACAGGTTTAAAACAGGATTATGAAAATGGTCCTCAGGTTCTTCGATTTTAAGCTGAAAACAATTGCCATCTGCAACCAGACTCCTTGAGAAATAATTTGTAATAATTTATCACTTAAATTTTAAAACTATATTAAAAATCTGATGTGGTAAAACATAACCTTCTTATGCCCGTGGCATATTACATTAGTAAATAGTATGTAAGGGTAGTTATAATCCATGATAAAGTAGTGTAGTTATACTCTATTACAAATCTCGAGGGTTTTGGTACTTATCTGAACATCGAATGTTCTTAAATATAGACATTGATCGAGTTAAAAAAATGTTTCCCAGCATTTGAACTTACGATCTGTTTTTTTTTAAATATAAGTTTATATATAGGAACACAAACGGGAGGGTGAGCGCAACTTCGAGGACGTGATCAAGGATGAGGGCGAATGCGAGGAAGCGGGCGGGGGCGGACGAGCGCTATCCTGAATTGGCAGGTCAACTAAAAGAAATCTGTAGATAATCTAGACAAACAGAAAGGCGCGTCAGGATTGGATAGAATTTACTGTTCTAGCGGTTTATGTTTACACTTACAATCAGCCATGCTACATTCTTCCTTTTCGGATCATCTGTCACCGTAGCTATCAAACAGCGAAGAACTAACCCAAAAATCGCTCTACACTGGAAATTTAACAACCTGAGATTACAAAATAGATCTTTCACAAATGCCATCAAAACATTTCTACAAAATGAATTACAAACCTTAGACATTTCAAATATACTAAGCGAATGGGACAGACTAAAACTGGCAATAAAGGATGTAACAAATGTATACCAAAGGCAAATTAAACAAAAAGGTATTTAGAGATACGCAACTTGGAGAACCAAATGACTACGATATACAGAGGTCAAAATTTAAATGATTTAATGGATCAAGTTAAAAACGTGTACTCCAGAATAACCGAACAACAGTTAGTAGCCAGAAAATATGGAATTCTTGTGAACTCCGATAGCTCAATGATAAATAAACAGACACTCATTTAAAAACACTTTCTTCAATAAAATATATCACCAAGATAATTCAAGACCTTCCTAGTCTTTCTACAATAGTAGTAAATTTTTTCAGTGAAAGATACAAATCAAAACCAATTCACTTAAACAAAACAAGCACGTTATACGAAAATTTAAATACGATTTTGAACGATGATAGAAAACTGCTAGATCAATCCATCTCACCTGATCAATTAACAAGTGCACTCTAAGAAGAGAACCCCAGGTATACTGACTCTTACGTCTTCTTTTGGGGTTATCTAAAAGGTGCCTTTAATGCAATGATAAGCGCTACAATAAAAGACGGACAGCTTCTATTAACAACCTCCAAAGCAGTAATTAACCTGTTTCCAAAAAAAGGTGATATTTTAACCTTAAACAACTGGAGACCTGTTTCAATATTAACCACAATTTATAAAATTCTATATAGAAGATTATCCAACGTGATTAATAAAGTGGTACTGGAAAGCCAAAGCTACTCTGTTCCTAATACATCGATGTACGATACATTAATATACATTATAGAGAAACAATACATTTTGCTAATAAGTACAACAAACCTCTGGCAATAATTACCCTAGACCAAAGGGCTGCGCTCGTAGAATTAATCACAGATACCTTCTAGTCGTATTAAACAAAATGAATTTTGGTGATTATTTCATAGAATTGATAAAGTTGTTGTACAAAAATGAAACAAGTCATATACGAATACGGCTAATTCTTTCCAGAGGAATTTATCTTCAAAGTGTAATCAGACAGGGATATCCTCTATTTGGTCCCTTATTCTCTATTGTCATTGAACCTATTTTTTTCTTAATTAGACGCCGATTTAGCGGTTTTACCATTAATTCCAGTCCTCATGTAATTAACATGAACGTGAGCGCTAATGCAGACGACGTATCGGTGTTTGTGTCAAATTCACAAGATTTTGTTAAAGTGCAAGAAAGTTACAGAGATAATAGAATCCAATCCGGTTCAGAACTAAATCAAAATAAATGCACAGGTTTCTGGGCAGGTAAAAAAAGACAATCCTTTGCCATTTTAATGGGCATCAGAATGTATAAAATCATTAGGCATATTTTTTCTACCGATGATACCTCAGATTCGATAAAAGCGTACAAATCTTTAAATAATACCTTGTCAAACGCCTTGGGAAAATGGGAGATACCGGCAACCTCATTATCTACAATAGGAAAAAAAAAGGTCATACATCAATACATTATTTTCAAGCTGTTGCACATTTTACAAGTGATCAACATTACTTTATCACAACAAGCTCACAATTTGTGTGTGTCTATTATTTGGGTTCGTCATTACTGATACATTAAAGGTTGCAATTCGGAAACACGCAATTGAGATTAAAAGTTAATTTGCAGAAAACTTCTGAAGTGCTCTTCAAACTTCACAACTAGTTATTAATCTTTTGATAAACCTGATATGGCGATAAAGAAACTGTATATAAAGATTAAAATTCGTTTTCAAAGCATATTTATTGTCTTTGTAAAGTTTGTACCTACAACAAGAGCCATCATCACTATGAAACGTAAGTTATCGTGCACATTGGTATTTATTCAAGTTACACCTTTTTCTTTTATTTTCTAGTTTTAGCAATATTTTTATTCGTGGCATGCCTGTGTTTGCTAAAAATCGATGCAGGTATGTATGATAAGTAAAAAAGTTTTGCAAACATTTGAATTTATTTTGTGACACGTTACAGCACCGAACAAATGTCCACCGGTTGAAGAGGATCCTGCAGAAGACATCTTGTTCCCTCACGAAACCGATTGCTCAAAATTTTACAAATGTTCACATGGAGTACCAGTATTACAACAATGTCCTGATGGATTACATTTTAATCCTGTTATGAATTATTGCGATTGGCCAGTAAATGTTGAGTGTACAAATGGATACAGTTTTAGTCAGAAGAGCTTTAACTATAAAAGGGCAATAAGAAGTATAAATCGAAAGATAACAAATATGTTTAAATAATTGACTGTATACACCATTAAATTATAAATTTTGATAGCAGGTTTTTATTGAAATATACTCTTTACACAATCGGTTTTAAGCAGGTTACATGTCGCAGATAAAATTACTTTTAGTTTCTTATGTGATCAATATTTTGGATGTCAAGATCTAAAAAAATCGAACTGCGATTGCGCTAATAATTCACGAAAGTATATATGATCTAAAGGTATAGACCCGAGTAATTTTTGGAAGTGGTGGATTTGCTCAGTAAGATGTAAGAGGGGTAAATAGGACATTTAAACCCATTTTCGGGCATAACTGTATGAAATGCTCGAACCAAAATATACAAATCGTTTTTTACTTTCTTATGCGAGAAGTAGCCAGGTAAAGTATTGTTTTCATGAAAAAATCAATATGTGTGAGAGAGTGTGAGTGTGAGTATGAGTGTGAGTGTGAGTGTGAGTGTGAGTGTGAGTGTGAGTGTGAGTGTGAGTGTGAGTGTGAGTGAGTGTGAGTGTGAGTGTGAGTGTGAGTGTGAGTGTAAGTGTGGGTGTGAGTGTGTGTATGCGTAGATGTGGGTGTGGGTTTGGTGTGGGTGTGGGTGTGGGTATGGGTGTAGACGTAAGCGTGGACGTGCGTTTGCGTGTCTGTGTGTGTTGTGTGTTTGTGTGTCGTGGTGTGTGTGTGTGTGTGTGTGTGTGTGTGTGTGCGTGTGTGTATGAGTGTGCGTGGATGTGGTTGTGGGTGTGGTGTGAGTGTGGGCGTGTGTGTGTGTGTGGTGTGTGTGGTGTGCGTGTGCTGTGGGTGTGTGTGGTGTGTGTGTGTGTGGTGTGTGTGTGTGCGTGTGGTGTGTGTGCGTGTGGTGTGTGTGCTTGTGCGTGTGCTGTGCGTGTGCGTGTGGTGGTGTGTGTGCTGTATGGTGGTGTGTGTCTGTTGTCATGTGTCTGTGTATGTCTGTGTGTGTGTGTGTGTGTGTGTGTGTGTGTGTGTGTGCCTGTGTATGTGTATCTGTGTGTGTCTGTGTTTTTTTATTTTTGTTTATTCATTAATGTTTGATACATGTCCCACCCCTCCCATGATATCGTTTTCTAGTAGGTTCTGTCCAGATGGTTTTTGGTACAATTCCTCTGCTCCTTTCCATATAGATGTTGCCTTTTTGCAATTCAGCATAATGTGAGTTATGTTGCCAATCGCTCCAAAGTCCGTATTCTTATACCCGTAATTTTATACCCGCATCTTAAAGAAGAAAAAACATCGCCTGCAAGTCTGCAAATCTCCATGCCATGGCGCTTTCTTTTCCTAGGGTAGGGGGCTGGTTGAAGATATCCCATTTAATTGGGTTATTTGTAATACTATTTTAGAGTACTTGCTGAGCTTGGTATATTTTGCTAAGAAAGCGTTTACCACAACCTTTTTATGTTTATTTATGTCGCCCAATGGCACCTTTTCCTGTCCGCGGGTTATAGTGCATGTTGTTGGAGTGTAATGTGGTCCTTGGTATCTCATTTGGTTCGAGTATGTGTCTGTAACCTGTTTGTATATTAACTATTTGCTGTTTTCTAGTGTGTTTCTGATTTTTTCCATACAGGAGATAATTTAACATTTTTTGTTAGCGTTGTGGGAGTTAAAGGGTGGCCAGCACGTCTTGAGTTGTTAGCGGTAGTTGTCGATGCTTACATTTAATATTTTGCTCGCTTCTAGCACTTATTTTTGAAAATTGCTTGGATATCTGCACGTAAATGATTCTCCCTCTAGCATGAAGTTCTCCCACGTTAGGTTTCCCGGTCTATTCTGTCGCAGTTCATAGTCGAAAAGGCACTTCCAATTTGTGTCCTCTGCCCCATCAGGTATCATTTTGCTGTGACCAATCCAAACATTTTCATTTTAGCTTAGAGGTTTACCAAACCTAAAGTGTAAATTATGAAATATCGATCGTGTACGTATGACGCTGGTTTGATCGGGTTGTATGAGAAGGTTTATTACTTGTTTCAGTTTGTTTGCTAGTGCTTTAGCGTAGATCTTGTAATCTGCGGGTAATAATGATATAGGTCTCCAATTGTTAAAATGCTTCCTGTCTCCTTTTTTGAAAATAAATGTTAGAACTGATTTTTTCATCTGATCAGGCAAAAACCTGCGTTTTTGTGCCTCTTCAACCATTTTATGGTCCTTTTAGTACGTCCCAAAACTGGATATGTAGCTCGGCGTCAAACCGTCAATTCCCGGAGATTTTCCATTGTTTAGTGCCATTAAAGCTTCGGAGCAATCATTGGAAGTTAGTTTTTGTGCCAAGATACTTTTATTATTCGGGTCTAACTTCGGCAATACTGGAAGTTTGGCTGACTTATGGGGTGTTTGGCTGTATGTATTGCGTAGCTTCTCGTAAATGTATTTTAGTAGTGGTTTTGCTTCCTCTATGGTGTTTTGCCTTATATTTAAAGCTTTAAGAGGTTCATGTAAGAAGTGGTTTTTAACCATTTCCGCAGCAGGTCGATCGACATTATATAGTTGTTGAAAATTAATGCTGTGTAATCTCTCTTTTTCTTCGTTGTTGTATATGCTCTTTAGTTCAGCTAAGGATGGTGTTTGTTCAGGGTCGTCTACGTTGTGCATTTGAATATTGTAAATACGATCTATGAGTTTCCATCTTTCTCTACTTCTTTGCATGGTGTAGAGTATTGTTATTTCTTTTATCTTGTTTTTAAGATTAGTCCAGTGTGTAATGGGGTCTTCCAAATTATCTCCTTGCTGTTGCAATTGTATGAATGCGGTTAAGGTTTCAATAAATTCCTGGTCCTCTAGTAGGTGATTTTTAAAACGCCAGTACGGCCGATGCCTATTGTCTTGTTTTGTGGTGATTGTAACCGAAAGCAGCAAATGATGGGAGAATGTAGGATATATGTTAGCCTGCTCCACTTTTTTTGCAATATCTACTGTCATATAAAAGTGATCTATTCTTGAGGATGAGTTCATACCATAAAAGGTACGTCCGGGTGTGAAGTTGTGCTTTGTTCTGTAAATGCCTTGAAGGTTGTACTTGTAAATTATAATCCGAAGCTGTTCGGTGCCTGGTGGTATCTTTCTTTTGAGTTTCGTCTATCCAGGTTGGGGTCCAGTGTACAGTTGAAGTCCCCTGCTATATTACGTGATAGTTTTGTGATAGGTGTAGTGAGTCGTTTAGTGCTTGCAGGATTTCTAACGCTATTGTTTGATTACGTAGGATATATACACATGTTGTAGAAAATGTATTTCGTGTTTTATAAGTGTGAAGAGAAAGGATTTAAATGCGATTATTATACCAGTATACGGGGTAGCAGGAGGGTAGAAGAAAAAGTGTATTTACTGGGTTGT
>JARFJB010002017.1:525000-562500 GCA_036346205.1 Vesta saturnalis | reverse complement strand
TTTGATCAACTTCTGGCTACAATGTATCCACAAACAAAAATAATTTAAAGAAGGAGTTTGTGAATATCTCGAAAACCAATAATTTTATTGTCGTTTTATTATTGTTATTTGAATGTTTAACTAACACCCTTTAATAAACGATATAAACGTAACTCTATTTAAAAAAAATTAAAAGAATTTCAAAATTACTAAATTATACATTTTAAAATGAGGAAAAATCTTGCCATAATCAAAAGATTACTAAGCGCATATTTTAATAATATTTAAATCATCGATGTAAGTAAGTTACATGAATACATTTTTTGTATAATATAAGAACTTACTTAACTTAACGCTATTCCCTTGCGGGGTAGGCAAAGCAATCCCTCCTTTAATTTATTTTTCATTCACTATCTCTCTTCATGCGTTTCTATCTCCTCATACCTCCCTAGCTTTCGCAAGATTCATACATTGTCTCTGACATGCCCTTTTATTTTTAAAACTCCTTACCTTTCTTTCCTTTATCATACATTCTACTACATTCAGCCAAGTTTTAGGCGGCCTACCAGGCACGACCTTTCTTCTAACCTCACCCACATATATTTGCTTCATTAATCTTTCGTTGTTCATTCTCTCAATGTGACCAAACCAACGTAATATACTACTTTTATATCTATCCATCATCGTCATTATGCATTCATTCTTTATCTTGTTGCTTCTCGTTTTACCACATGCGCTTCTCAGGAATCTCATACCCAAGGCATTTATTTTTCTTTCGTCCTTTTTTTGACGTACCCATGGCTTACTTCCATACAGTACTGATGGGACAAACACGCCATTATATAGATTGCTCGTTTCGCAGCTAGGCACATGATTCGTTCCTCATTATCGTCCACATACTTCCAATCCGAAATATTCTTGCCAGTATTTCCTCACTTCAGAATCGCCCATACTATTTAGTTGCTCGTATTCATCACTCCTGCAGTGCTCTGTTTTGGGCCACGTTTTTGTATTTTTGGCCCATTTCCAGAAGTTTTTTGTTTCCCTCAAAATAATTCTGCATTCTCTCTTTCCACAGCCATCACTTCCTCTTTACTTATTCTTACTGCCTCCTTCGTTTCTTTATTTGTTAATCTGTACACCTCATATAATCGCTTTTTCTGAATCTCACTTTTTGTAGCAATCATTGCCATATACGCATCTTTTTTCTTACATACTGCTTTTTTACCGACTCATTCCACCAAACACATTTTTTCTGTCGACCTATAGTCGCCCTTCCACATATCTACACGGCACAATTGATAACACAGTTTTTCAAGCTTTTCCATGCACTTTCAACGTCAGTGTCTTTTATTTGCACTGTTTCATTCACATTCAACTCTTTACTCACAGCATCTGCGTATTTCATTCTCGCACCATTATCCACTAATGTGTCTACCCTAATTCTGAATGCTCACACTATGCTTTCCTTCTTCAGACCCACTTTTGCCCTGAACACACCTTTGATATAACCAAAAAGTGTTTCGATCCACACTCCGATCTGCGCATTACTTTTGTGTCTTTCACCAGGTTTCTAAGCCGTTCATCATACACTATCAAGTCTAACATACTTTTAGATTTACCTCTTTGCCATGAATACATATGCACATTTTTATGTTTAAACCACGTATTGGATACAAGGAGGCATCTCTCCACACAGATATTCACCAGACGTTCACCATTCTCATTGACTCTCTGGCCTCCGAACTTTCCTAGAACGCGTTCAATAGGTTTCTCCGTACACCCAACCATTCGTTCATATCCCCCACTATCATCACTCTTTCGTTTGACTTACATACGTTCAACACGTTCTCTACTTCATTCCAGAAGTTCTCACGCTCCTGGTATCTTCCTCCATTCACCGGTGCATAGCATGCAATAAGAAAAATTCGTCGAAACTCCACTTTCATTCTAACCCATATTACCCATATTACCCGGGGAGATACCAATTCGTACTGTTTAACACATCTTTTCGCTCTTTCACTTACGATCACCCCAACTCCTTTTGCGCCATGCCCTTCAGTCTCAATTCCTGACCATAGTGCTAGGCTGCCATCCTCCATCTCCACAGCATCCTTGCGCTTTGTATCCGATACACACACAGAATATCAAGGTGTCTTTTGTACATTACATTCGCAATTTGAAATTCTTTACCATGCATACCTCTAACATTCGACGTATCGACTCGCCATTCATTTCTTGTACGCTCGGGTCTGTCTGTCTGTTTCGATCTTGGCCGCTCCTTGTTGCCAGGTCGATCCGAGGCAATTGTATTGTTCCCTTGAGTAATACAATAGCGAGCAGGCCGGTTACTGCCCAAATCTTGCCCCACACGATGTAGCACTCCCTACTAACGGTATCGTCCTACTACCGAACAGTTATTTGTCTACTACCTCGACACGTAAGGAAGTAAGAAGTAGAAATATAGACAGGGGCAAGAAAGATATGAATAATAGATCGTATACTTACTGTATGAATATCTAAATGTACATATATGCATATACATTTTTCACTTACATACCCTTCAATCGCATCACGTTTCAACCAGATTGTTCCCTATGCGATTCCTGGCTCTCGCGCCTCCGCCGGACTTGGTGTTATTTATTTGCGACCAAATGGTTCAATTATTTTTAATTTAGCTTTCTGAGTTATAGTTAATTCTTGGTTATTTAATTTAATATTTGTTTATCAAACCTGTTTTATTATTGTCGCTAACCGTGACAATCGTTTCCATCCTCTAGTTTCTTCTTTATTCAATTGAAGGGTAACAATAAATAACGATAATGGCCTGGTTAGCTCTCACGATATTATTTGTTTACTTTTAGGATTAATTAATTACAATTAAGATCAAATATAGTAACAAAGGTAAAAGTTAGCTTAAATTTTGATGCAGTAAAGGAAAAATATTGTATAAGACAATAGGCAGCACACTGTTATAATTATACTTAAAATCACATACAGTACCAAAAATAAAAATTGGACCAACCTTCAAATTTGAAAACAAAGAAAAAAAATGTTCAAAAACTTACCTCTTAATGCGGATCTGCCCTGCACAGTCACATCCTTTGTATTTTTATATTTGACAGAATTCTACTGTTTGTATTATTATTATTTTTGTTTATTAGTAATATTCAAACCAATAAAATCTATTCAGGACCTTTCTACTTGTATTTAGATTAGATTGTTCCTACGCAACTTGTTCTTATTTATTTGAGAAAAGAAATTATTTAATTACTTTCATTTAGAATTTCAATTACAAATAAGAGCTAATTATTTTATTTGTTTATTTTATCTATTTATTTGCTTTTTTTTACTTTGGATTACGGATTCGGTCTAGTTATTTATTTTTTATCATTTAAGCAATAAAACAGTTCCTATGACAATGCTTCCGTTTGGATTTCTTATAGAAGGGGGTTTATTACAAGGCTATAATATAAGAAAAGGTGTGAATACGTTATAAATTGCCGTTCTACGACAACAGATTTTTTTACCAATGTATTTGTTGATTGAAGATTACATACACTTGTATTTAAATATAAATAAGTTAATTAAAATATAAATAAACATTCAAATATAAACAAACATTAAACTCTAAATAAGACAATTCCTTGAAGGATGAAGACTTAGGAAAATCCTTACCACATATGCAAAATTCTTACAGCTCTTGAACATATAAGGCGTTCGTTAAAAATATTAATTCAAAACAAGGCGATTCCTTAAAACATCAACAAATACGGCACTTGATGAAATCATTGTGATCACTTAGAAGTTAATAAACAGCTTGTAACGCTATCTTGTGATATAATTAGAAGTGAGCATACAGTTTGAAACGATTTGTGGTATAATTTAAGATAGCTGTGATTACTTGCGGTATAATTAGAGGTTAGCATACAGTTTGCTATGATATCTTATGGTATGTTTAGATTTTAACACGCAGTTTGCAGTGCGATCTTGCAGTATAATTTAGGAGCTAGTAAGTTACACAGTAGGTACACCTACAAACTCCCAAAACATCCGAAACGTGCAAGAATATATACCAAAATAACTAGAATATGCAAAGCTCTGGCAATCAAGTTATTTATCAAGCACAAAACATGTAAACCCCCTAAGCATACAAACACGCAAACGGGCAAAAGTGCCTCTTCTAAAACAAAGAACCTAGCCCACTAACACCCAAACACACCAAAACTTGCGCGAAACAAGCTACAAAGCACACAAAATAAAGAAGCTTGCCAACAAGTCACTATAAACATCCAAACATCACAAACAAGGAAGAAAACATAACAAAAGCAACGAAAACATACAAAAATGGAATAACAAACAAGCACATACGCGAATACCAAATCATGTAAACCCACAAAAATGCAAATACGGAAACAAAGAAATTAGCATCAGGTAAGTGTCCAAACACAAAGCAAGTAAACCTCGTAAATATACAAACACATACAAGCAAACAACCAAACACGTAACCTCCAAAACAAAAGAAACTAGCCCAACACACCAAATTTGTACGAAATAAGCAAAAAGCATACTAAATAAGCTAAATTATGCCAACCAACTTAAACATCCAAACCAAAGAAACCAAATAAGAAGCTATTCAACAAGCAAACGTATACCACGCATATAGAAACATGTGAATAATAAATAAACAAGTGAATCTCGTAAACACGTACCAACAAAACAAAAACATTAGCCAAGAAGCCACTGTAAACATCCAAATAACCAAACAAGCAATAACACATATCAAAAGCAAATAAATCTTCTAACAGATAAGCGAACACCAAATCATGTAATAGTAACAGTTACGTTACCAATATTATGACATGGATCGATCCTTTATATTTAAAATATGTAGATCTAGCTAAGGATTATTATTACTTTGTGTTTAATGAATGCAGATAAGGAGTATTTAGCTGAACAACATAAAGGTTCATGCAGCTGCAGACCAAAGTTGTCACTCTAAACCTTTACTTACTATATCTACTCGAGCTATAATTCATTATAACGTTGTGTAGTTATACTCTATTACAAATCGCGAGCGTTTTAGAGCTTATCCGAACATCGAATGTTCTTAAATATAAAATTTGATCGAGTTAAAAAAAGTTTCCCAGATTTGAACTTGCGATCTATTTTTTTTTTTAATATAAGTCTATATACACGAACACAAACGCAAACGCGAGGGCGGGAGCGAGGGCAACCACGAGGACGTGGTCAAGGATAAGGGCGAAGGCGAGTAAGCGGGCGAGGACGGGGACGAGGACGAGGACGAAAGCGAAGGCGAAGGCGAAAGAGAAAGAAAAATAAAAGCGAAAGCGAAAGCGAAAGCGAAAGTGAAAGCGAAACCGAAAGCGAAAGCGAAGGCGAATGCGAAAACGAAAACTTTAGTTAAAGATGACGATTTAGTTACGTCTATTGCAAAGCTACATGTTGACGTAACCACTATAGGTGGTATTAACCTAAAGTACAGGTTATATTAAAGATCTGATGTTGTAAAACATAACTGTCTTGTGCACGTGTCGTATTACATTAGTAAATAATATGTACTGTGTAACATTAATCAATAGAGTTGTGGCTATGCTTGACATCTATGGTCTAAACGTACACTTAGTCGAATCTCTTAACGTTTATAATACCTGATAATGAAAGTAGGGAACGTCGTAAAAACAAGAACAATTCATGTCAGGTAGACGTTTAATAATTCATGTTACACATATCTTAGTGAACATTTAGAAACCACTATGAAAAAAATATTTCTAAGTCGCCCCCGAACGATAAATATCGTGAATCAGTCTTATGGACTTTAAGGTTTAATTAGTTTCAAACGAAAAGCTATTATAAAGAAAGCATTCCTAATATACAAATACCCTTAATAAAGGTGTCTATATTTTTTACATTAAGGTTGTACGTTTTTCACAAAAAAAAAAGTTTAGGAACCACGTTTGTATTTTACGAAGTATTTGTTTTTCTACGAAAAGCTTTCTTGAGCAAAATGAATCATATAAGATTTAATTACCTTTAAAATGTGTTTGCACTTTTTTCACTAAAGTGATTAATTTTCAAGGTATACAAAATGCACTGTAATGCTTTGTATAAATTACGTTTAAACGACTTTTAAGAAATACTTTATATAACCAGGATATTTTAGTAATAATTCTAAATACAAAGTTTCGTATATTTTAAAATATTGTGGGTGCACCTTCGTATGGCTAATGTTACACACACACGCAAACGTGCACGCGCACGCACACGCACACACACACGCACACGCTCACGCTCACGCGTACGGCAAGAACACGCACGCGCACGTGCACGCGCACACGCACACGCACACCTACACCCACACTCACACCCACACCCACACACACACACACACCCACACACACAACACTCACACACCACATACACATACACACACACACACACACACACACACACACACACACACACACACACACACACATACACACACACCACATCCACAGACACACAGACACACACACCACACACACACACACACACACACACACACACACACACACACACACACACACACACACACACACACACACACATACACACACGTACGCACACACACACACACACGAACGCACACACACACACACACACACACACACACACACACACGCACGCACACACCCACCACACCGCATAGAGCGGACGCACCTCACACACCGCACACACCCCACGCACCGCATACAACGCACACAATGCACACAACGCACACGCGCACACACGCGCACACGCACACACGCGCACACGCGCACACGCACACACGCACACACGCACACGCACACACTCACACACGCTCACACGCACACACGCACGCACGCACACACGCACAGACGTACACACGCACGCACACTTAGACGCACGCAAACATGTTCTCACTCTCATATGCTCACAAAAACACGCACAGGCACACGCACACAGGCACACATACGCACACGTGTTACTTTAGTGTGACAATTAAAATAAAAATAGTACATATATAATGAGAATTAAATCAAGTGACCTTCAGCTCTTTTGTGGAGCGGTAGTTATCGTGCGTATGGGGATTACATGCCATGGATTCCAATCTTGTTCGAGGTTACGTAACAGCTACAACATTCATTATATTATAGTGTTGTAATCATGAGTGCACATAGCAGTTAATGATTTTGGCTTTGACGCCTTGTAACAATAGGAGTGGAAAAGGTGATTATAGCGATTGATTTCTTCTCGGATGGTGTATTCAAAGTAACAAATATAAACACAAAAATCCTTATCAAGGTATAATGTACAAATAAGTAAAACCTATTGAATATGAGTGAATTTTCAGATCGAACTTAGTAAACGAGAAAGGTGGTCTTGCGCATGCTCCTGCACCAAAAGGCATGGGGGTTTCTTAATAGAATTGTCTGCAATTATAATTTTACATAACCACCTTAGCAAATAAAAGAATTAGAATTTCAAGCTGTTTTCACTGGAAAATACGGTCAAAATGGGGCACACGAGAGGTAACAATAAAAGGTACTGATAACTATAATTATTTACCACTACTCAATTTTGAAACTGGCTTAAATGTGCACATTATTTGGGTACGTCACTACTGATATATTAAAGGTTGAAATTCGGAAATAATCAATTAAGATTAAAAGTTAATTTCTAGAAAACTTTTGAAGTGCTCTCCAAACTTCTGAACTAGTCATTAATCTTCTGATAAACCTCCTGATATTGCGATAAAGAAACTGTATATAAAGATTAAAATTAGTTTTCAAAGCGCATTTATTATCTTTGTAAAGTTTGTACCTACAATAAGAGCTATCATCACAATGAAACGTAAGTTATCGTTTACATTGGTATTTATCCATGTTACACCTTTTTCTTTTATTTTGTAGTTTTAGCAATTTTTTTATTCGTGGCATGCCTATGTTTGCTAAAAATTGATGCAGGTATGTTTATGATAAGTAAAAAAGTTTTGTAAACATTTAAATTTAATTTGACATGTTCAAATTTTGTTACACGTTACAGCACCAAATCAATGTCCTCCGGTTGAAGAGGATCCTGGAGAAGACATCTTGTTTCCGCACGAAACCGATTGCTCCAAATTTTACAAATGTTCACATGGAGTACCAGTACTACAACAATGTCCTGACGGATTACATTTTAATCCTGTTATGAATTACTGCGATTGGCCAGAAAATGTTGAGTGTACAAATGGATACAGTTTTAGTAAGAAAAACTTTAACTATAAAAGGGCAATCAGAAGTATAAAACGAAAGATAGGAAAGCTGTTTAAATAATTTACTGTATACACCATTAAATTATAAATTTTGATATGAGGTTTTTTTATTTAAAAATACTTATTATACAATCGGTTTTAAGCAGGTCACATGTCGTAACAAAAATTACTTTTAGTTTCTTATGTGATGAATATTTTGGATGCCAAAATCTCAAAAAATCGAATGTCGATTGCGCTAATAATTCACGTAAGTATATATGATCTATATATATATATATATATATATATATATATATATATATATATATATATATCTTATTTGAATACATTATAAATATTTGCTTTTACAGTTTAAAAAAAAATATAGCAAATTATTATCCAAGGTTGACAATGAGTAAAAAAAAATATTCTTAATAACAAATTATATCTATCCTAAGTACATAAATTGTTTTGATTTATTCTGAAATTATTGCCACATATTATCAAAATTATGCTGTTTACAAATGTGGCGAATTCATTTTGGTATTTACTGATAAGGTCAGAATTTGAGTTTGGCCAAATAACACCATTTTGTATAATTTGATTTTTTAATAATAGACGTTTATGTTTTAACAATAAGCGTTCAAATATTACATGCGGCACTTCTATTACATATGCAATATGAATGTTGTATTATTTTGAACCGTTTTAAATATTCTTTAAATGTACCATGGCCACTTAAAGTAGTTGTAATGTTTGGTGACTGTTTCAAATTGCATTTGTGTCTGTGTCGTGTATCGTGTGTCGTGTGTCGTGTGCCGTGTGTCGTCGTGTGTGTGTGTCGTGTCGTGTGTCGTGTCGTGTCGTGTGGTGTCGTTTGTCGTGTCGCGTGTCGTGCTTGTGCCGTGTGTCGGTGTCGTGTGCGTCTGCGCGTGTGTTGGTGCGTGCGCTGTCGTGTGCGTGCGTACGTGTGTGCGTGCGTGCGTGTGGTGTGCTTGTGCGTGTGCTGTGTGCATGTGCGTGCTGTCGTGTCGTGTGCGTGTGCGTGTGCGTGTGCGTGTGCGTGTGCGTGTGCGTGTACGTGTGTGCGTTGCGCGTGTGTGTGTCCGTACGTGCGTGTGTACCGGCGTGCGTGAATGCGTGTGTGTGTCACACAAAAAATCGAAAACGTTGTCTACATCGAAAAAACTCTGAACATACAAACGCAATAAGCAATTTCTTTTAAGACACTTTATTCTTACATAACATTCTCTAAGTTTCTAATATGAGAATATATAAGCCTTAAATAGTTATTTAACAAACAAGTGTGTTAATAGAAGCGATTAACAAGTTACATATATTATTGCTCGTGCGAGATTATTAATCATCATTTAACACGAGTTGCAATATCTCTTTGTTTATCGTATATCTGTAAAAAACTATCACAACTATTTATAAATTGCAGTTTGAAATAGTTATGTAACCAAACTTGCGAGCAGTGGGACTTGATTTTGTTAGAAATCAGGGTATCATGCTGTAATTGACCGTTTATGAAGTTTATTAAAGACGTCCAAAACTCGTGTCGTTTCCTAGTTTGATATAAATAATAATATATAATGTTGGTTATTTATTTAATTCTATTTGACATCTGTAATGTTGATTGCCTATACTAAAATCATTGCGAAAAGTAGTCTATTAACGTTCAATGTTCCAAACAAAATCGTTGATTAATGAGTTTATTAATAAAATGTGGGCGAAAAAAATAATTTAAACATCTTATGTAAGTAGGAAACGTAAATGGAAACGAAAATTCTCTTTTAACATAGCCGTGACTTCTATATTTAACAGACGCTGATGAAACGTCAGTATTTGATTAATATAAATTTAAATAGTATAGTAATTTGTACTGAAGTGAATGTCAAAGCAAAGATTCTGTATAATATTGTATTATCTAAAGAGGAAAGTGTTTCAAAAAAGCAATTTACTCAGAGTTTATGTAAAATATATTTCTTTTTTACAATACTGAAATCTGCATATGTGCATATGGGTAATTGATCACATGTATGTTTCAAATTTAATGTTTGCTAATATACCACGAAATAACCATAATATGTGATAGCTACATAGGATATTTTTTGGTTGACTTATAATTCTCGGACGTTTTACTTGTTTATTATTTTAACTGAAATTAGTTTTTCAAAACCTGATAGTTGAACGTTCATTTTAGGCTTAGCAAATCTCTACATATCTTCAAGATCTTTATTGTAACAACCTTTTTTTTTGTGTTATATTAAATAATACATTAATTTAAGATCGTTCATTTATTTGGCGTAATATTAGAAAAGTTTTTAATTATTAAAATGTAGAATTGAGAAAGGCAATTTAATTTGCATTTCATAGAACATATCTTTTAGGTGTAATATTTCATAAAGAGTTATAGTTCCTTTCTTAAAAAATTGATTCTGATCATTGTATCCGCGCAATGCGTGACAACTTTGAAACAATTACAGGAGCTATTCTGAAAGCCTTTATTTAATTCACTTCCTGCAGAATGTTCTAGCGGGATGCATTGTTTTGGGTTATCCCTAAATTTTTTGTAATAGTGCCATCATTTTTGGTGGTAAGTTACCTTTTTAATTCATTATATTTAAAATTAAAACATTTGCTTTTTTTAGATGGCACTTTTTGCACACTTTTATAATGCATACTTTTATAATGCATTTTTATATGGCACTTTTAATGATGTTTACTTAAGTCACTTCAGTTTACTTCGTTTTTTTCACTTTTTTTTTCTTTTATAAAATAATGAAATATTTTAAGAAGAAATTATAATAATACTTTGAGTTATTGGGTGTGGCGTTTAAATGGTTACAAGAATTTACGCAGGTTGATACAATAATGACATCACTGACTTGACCGTTTCCAATTCATGCGAACGAGGTATTTATATAATGATTGTTTCTTTTTCTTTACTATAAGCATAGTTTTAAGACTAATTTTATCTAATCATCATTATGGTAATAAACATAATTGCACGTAGTTATTTTTTTGATATTAATAGAAAGCTTTTATTGTTCATTAACTAGGTTTTGTTGTTCCTATAACTAAAGACAACATGGCGCTCGAGATTTCATTTCATTATATTTTTATAATTTTTTATATTGCATTTTTTATTAATTAGTGAAGAGAAAATAATTAAGCAGATTGGAATCAAGCAGCATTTTAGGTATATGAGCAAATCAGTTTATTAGAACCCATCCTACCTTAATCTACCGATAAGAGTCAAAGGCACAAATTAGTGATGAAAGGTAAGTATCTCAATTAGTTATATGATTTGTGTTTAGGGAGAATTTTGCCTAATTTCATTATTACTTTATTAGAATATTCAAATTACATCATAACAATTGAGTAGTTACATCACCACGTTTTGTTATTGCAACTTGGCGTTATTTATTGTTGTTACATATTGACGCCATTTAATGTTATATTATCCTGCATACAAATAACCACGCAGTAAAGGCATACAACAGATTCGCAACTGTCAGCATCTGAGAAGTCATGGCATTTAGTAAGTGGTAATTGGTGTATATATACATTTAGCTGAAAATAGCGATTTGGACGTTCCTGTTGACGATGGATGCAACTAGTAAAGCATTTTTGATTTGGGAGATATAGCTAAATAATTAATTTCTACTGTTTTTACTACTTGATTGTCAATATTCTGGTATTCTCCGTTTCTTTCTAAATATATCATTTTCTTAAAAATGAAATAAATTGATTTGATTTTTATTAAAAATAAAAAAATATGTAAATATATTTATTTCAGCCTCAAAATACTACGATCTGACGCAACTTGCTTTAATAAAATATTGATAATAAAAAAGGCACTGGGTGTCAAATTTCCAAAAAAATGTTGATTTTTGAAATATTTCCAAAACTAAAAAAGTTATTTTTCTTATGCTTGGTATAGTAAATAATAAATAGAGATATAAAGTACATTAGTTTTAGCTTATTAATACGTTTTTATTATGTACAGTGGCGAAGAACGTAAGGGGTAGAGCAACATTTTAATCCCTAATTTCTACGCCAATGGAGTAAATTGGATTTTTTTATTAAAATACGAAACATTGATCTTTTTCAGATAAAAAAAGTATACTTTGTCTAAATCCATAACTTTAACAGTTTCTAAGATATTTGCATTTTTAGGTATTTATTACCAACTGCTTAGACTGGTTATTATTATTCTGTAGTATTTGGGAAACATCGAAACGAGAAAATCAGTGTTTCGGGAAGAATACACGTAACTTCAGGAAATGATAGCTCTAATCATTTTAACACAAAACTTTCATATAAACGCAAGTCCAATAATAGTTCGTTTTCGATTGCTTTGGATTTGACAGTTATGTATCTTATGTTTGCTAAAATAGTTGCATTTACGCGTGTTTTGTAATTCATTGTTTGTGTCTAATTACTGTGAAAAAATGAATTATTCCAAACCAGAACTGGTCGATATGCATTTATGTTATGGTAATACTAATTGCAATGCTCGTGCAGCTGTTCGACTTTAAGAACAAAGATTTCCAAATAGAAGACATCCACATCATACTACGTTTAGAACCGTTCATCGTAACTTGTTGGAGTATGGAAGTTTAAAAGGAAAGAAAAATTCCGGACGAAATGCCTGTGTACCAGTTGTAATTGAGGAACAAATTTTAGATAGAGTTTATGAAAATTCATCAATAAGCACGCATGAGTTAGGTTTAGAATTTGGTGTGTCGCATAGCAAGTCTTGGAAAGTTTTACGAGAACAAATTTTACATCCCTTTCACCTACAAAAAGTGCATGCATTATTGCCTGCTGACCATCCTCGTCGAATGAATTTTTGAGAATGGTTTTTAAATAAAAATGCTGAAGATGTACAATTTGTTAGAAACTTATTGACCACTGATGGGTGTATTTTTCCCCAAATGGAATAATAAACTTGCATAATTTTACTACTAGACGATTACCTAATCGGACCTATCCGTTTTCCTCAAAGACTTACTGGCGAATTCTATTTAAATTTTTTGAGAGAAGATTTGCCAGAATTGTTTGACGACGTACCCTTAGATGTTAGAATGAACATGTATTTCATGCATGATGGTGCACCACCACATTCTACACGAAACGTCAGAGAATTTTTAAATGCATGGTTCCCTGGATGCTGGATTGGACGAGGAAGTGAAGTACCGTGGCCGGCACGATCGCCAGATTTAAACGCATTGGATTCTTTTGTGTGGGAGTATTTGAAAACTCCTGTCTATTCTGTTCAAATTGTTAATCGAGAGCAACTTTGGAATCGCATACAGATGGTATGCGATGAGATTACGGCTATGCCACAAATTTTTCAGCGTGTTAGGTTTCATTTGCTAAGAAGAATACAATCTGGCATTCAAAAGGAAGGAGGACATTTTGATCAATATGTATAAAAATAATTATTATTTTGTTTTTGGTTCCTTCAATATGTCTTTAATAATGTACCTAATAGTTAACTGCGTTATTTTTTTTGTAAAATAAAGCAAATTTTGATTTTTATTGAATAATGTGGTCGTTTACGTTAATGCAAAATATTTCAAAAACGGGGTGCCGAATCGAAAAAATACTAAGTATGATCTTATTTGCAGATTTAAATGTTGAATCTATCAAAAAAATATTTCTTCAAAAAAACCAGGGGTGTGCGTTTTTTTTTTTACTTAAGCTGATTAACTTAAAATATTCTACGCCACTGGATGGAGTCAGTTAACTCAAACTCACCTGATTAATTGTATTTAATTAGACATTTAGGTGTACCAAATTTCAGTGTAATATCTTTTGTAGTTTTTCAGGAATCTTAAAAAAACCTTAAAAAACGTATTTTTTAATCAACCTGTATCTCGGTTAGGAAGCATTTTCGGAAAAGCGTTTATGATCATGTTTGTCTTATTTTGAATCATAAAAACTCCAGTTTTCGTCGGTGACTTTAAAATACACCCTGTATATACAGTATGTCCCCGGATCGACTTTAAAACAGGGAAAATTCTCTTATTTTTGATTTCTCAGAAAATTTCATTCTTGATGATTTGCCCTGCTTGTTTTCAAACCCCCGAAACACAAATTACTTTCTATTTTACTCGTACGGATCTCGAGACAATATCATTTTTCTTGAAAAATTGGAGCTTTTCGTAATTTTTAGAATTAATTTTAGTAGGCGGATTTCATTGAAAAACACCACTGACAGAAATTGTCAAATGTGATAATTCTGTTGAACTGCAAATTAATTCATGCTAATTTGAATTGTATACTATAATGTTGACTTTACAACAAAGAATTTATCTAATTCAATGTTACGGAACAGGGGAAGAGTGCTACCGAGTTGTTACCAGAAAATTCAACCAAAAATACCCGGAGGTTGCCATTTCGAATGCCGGAGCAAAAAACTTGGTAACTAAACTCCTTCAAACAGGCTCGGTTTTAAACCTAAAGAAGCCAAAGAAGTTGTTCGATGAAGAAGATGCTGCTACTGTTCTCGCCGTTCATTCCGCAACAGAAGTTCCAAGGTTGTCTTTAAGAAGGAGGGCACTACGAATTGGGATAGGTAAATCTCATTTACAAAGAATCTTCAAGGAGAACAAAATTTTACCATTTAAGCCGCAATTTAGGCAAACTTTAGAGAACGGTGTCTGGATTTTTGTTTGGAAATGGGCAATAGAGTTTTGGAAGATTCAAATTTTCATAAACGAATAATGTTCTCCGATGAATTGACCTTTTCAACTAACGGAGTCGTTTCCTCCCAACATTGCCGTTACTGGAGTAGGACGAATCCAAACTTCCGAATTGCTAGTCCCAGACAATGTTTGAAAAAAGTTAATGTGTGGTGTGCGGTTTCGTACCATGGCTCAATACAGAGTTCTATGATAACTGGATAGGAAGAGATGGTTCCATTTTATGGCCGCCGAGAAGTCCTGATCTCACAATAATGGACTTTTATCTGTGGGTCGTTTAAAAGAAATTGTGTACAGTGAGCCATTAGACAATGTTGAAGAGCAATTGAAAAATAGGATACGGAATGCTGTCCAGTCCCTATCAATCGAAGAAATAAGGCGCAGTTTCAATGAATTCAGAGCTCGCATTGAAATCTGTGCAGAAAAAGGAGGAGCATTATTCGAATAGAAAATTAATAGTTCAGTTTTTTTAAATTTCATTTCATTTTACCATCAATTGTTAAATTTATTAATTAAAACTTGTGAGACCAATTTGATTTTTCCTTTGAAACAAATCAATTTACTTCAAAAAATTACGAAAAGCTCGAATTTTTCAAGAAAAATGATATTATCTCGAGAACTGTTTGAGTTAAATAGCAAGTAATTTGTGTTTCGGGGGCTTGAAGACAAGCAGGGCAAATCATCAAGAATGAAATTTTCTGAGAAATCAAAAATAAGAGAATTTTCCCTCTTTTAAAGTCGATCTGGGGACATACTGATATATATATATATATATATATATATATATATATATATATATATATATATATGTATATGAGGGACGGCAATTTGTGCCTGTTCGAGACGATATAACCGCTAGAGAATATATTTTCATATTAAAATTACAAGGTATTATTACACATTCAAAACTTCAACCTTATCTGGAAAGTGTCAAGGTGTGCAGGATGTCTTGTGTATTATTCTTTACCGGCGTATTGACATAATTTCAATAATAGATATGTTATTTTTAGTGATAATAACGGTAATGTGTCGATTGCTTTCTTGTTAGTGCAAGTCCATTGAATTATTCATCTGCCATTACTTAAAGTTGAAGTGCACGTTTTTAGTACAATGTCTACACTCAAGTTCAATGTAATTTGCTATCAGAAAACATCTACTTGATCCTAATTAAAAGTTTGTATTACGGTACACAAATAGTTTAGCTAGTAATCCTCTGTTAATATTTACATAAGAATGGATAAATTCGACATGTTCTTAAACCGACCTTATTACTTATAGACGCTTAAACTTAACCTCTGCAAGGACGAGGTTTACTAATATGACGAAATGTCCGTTCGCAAGCAACCAATCTCGGAAACACGTAGACCAATTTCCTCTAAATTTTCTGCACTGGCGCGACATAAATTGTACTTTGTCAGTATTGAATGTAGTTCTAAAACTTTTCGTCGATTCGGTTCAAAGTTTTCATAAACTTACCGGAATGTAGTAGCTTACTAGCTATGGATTAGTCCAAAAACCTTCATGATCAAACTGTACAAAGGTACTAATTTTAGAAAAATAGAAATTAGGTCGTTTTAAAGGACAAAAACTAAATTTCCGAGCTATACTTTACACGACTGTATTTTTGGTCTACCGTAATTCGGGATTACTTTACATTGAAAATAATTTGTACCAAAAATTCAGTATTCTGAAATCATGGCGAGTAAAAAATATGTATATGTTTAACATGAAAGTAGAACCCTTAAACTGTTCTATGTTAATTTTGAAATTTTTTTAAATTTTGTGTTTCTTAAAGGGGGTAGATAGACACTTTGCACCAGAATGAAAATCTCAACTGTAACAATGACTGTAATGGTGAAAAGTTAAGAATTGCAAATATATTGAAAAGCACCAAAACAAATTTTTATTATAATTTATACATAAAACCAATAAATCAGTGCTTCTTAAACAAGAAACTAAGCAATTCTATATTGTACATTAACGCTAGAAACACGTAAAGCAATTTATTCTAAGTTATTAATTATATTTTTTAAAAACAAACTAAAAATAAAAGTAGATTTTTATTTCTGAAGTTACAAACAAATGGAGAACTTACCCCCATAAAAAATCTAATTCTGGAATGGAGAAAAGACCGCGCCGGCTAATTTGTTTAGGAGGTTGGATATATCCAATTATATCCGTCCAGCAGTATTGTAACTCATCTTGTCCATCTGGCTACTTCCAAATACTCCCACATTTTCGAATAAAGGTTACAGTTTTAGTAATGTAATGTAATTCTCCTTCGCAAATAAAAACAACGAATTCTCCTATTTCTTTTTTACAGGATTCCATTTAGGATTAGATGCTTTGCTTTCACAACAGTTGTTCTCTTCTAGATCACTGATGCCGTCTTCATATTCACTCGATAATTCGTTATAAGACACATCATATTCATTTTCAAAATTTTAGGAATCGCTAATGGTTGAAGAACGAACTTATTTTTTTTTCTTCTGCTGATTTTTTTAATTGAATTGAAGATTCTCATAGGTAATACTATTGCCCGGACCCACATTTAGTTCCTTTATTTTTTTATTGATGCTATTTATTCCTGTTATTTCCTTTCTTTTCTTTTCTAAAAATTCCTTGGAATATTCTTCAATAGAATTTCTGTGAGTTTCCTCAATTTCTCTGCACGAAAATATTTTTAACAATTTATTAGATGATTTGGCATAAGAGCATCTATTAGGTCGTTAAGCAAAGCAGGAAAGTCTTGTTTTTGGAGAGTAGTATTTTTAACCCAATGTTTTTATAGGCTGATAAAGTATGTCTCCATGCCCACTTCGCGTTACGAAAAAGTGTAGCGTCCAGGGACTGGGTAAGATGAGTAGTATTGTGAGGAACGTATACAAAACCTATATACTTCTCCTGACGTTCTTTGACGACTTTAGGAGATACATGGGACCAGATGATTTTTCCTATGAGTACAGTACTACCTTCAACATTAGAGAAAAAATCATTCTTCAAAAGTAAACCCCTCAAACCAGCCACTGGTTATGATGCTGCAACAAGTACCTTTAGGATCACTTTCTGCCCAAGTACTGCACGTTCGGTTGGCACGGTAAACTAAAAAAAGATAGGAGTAGTCCTCCAGCAGCGCTACCAGCCATTATTAGTGATATAGTTGTCTTCCTCTTCTTTGATTATAATTTCACTACCGCACGACTTTTCTTTATGTTCGATACGAACCTGACGGATACTTCTGGATGTCGTGCCACAAATGATTACCTGGGACATTATCTCTGGATATTGCTACTACTCTTCCAATTTTTTTAAATGATCCTTGACAATATATCTTACATCTTGCTGATCTACTGGAAACCCAAAATTGCTCATTGCAATGATACACGATACAACAGGTTTTTCCTCATCGTTTGTAAAATTGAAGGTTTACTGGCTACATAGTGTGGTAATTTTTAAGTTCGTGGTTAATAGTCCTAGTGAGAATGTTGTATGTTTGGTAGCTTGCCTTTGACTTAATACGCCATATCTGATTGCCTCCAAGCAGCCATATAATTTTTCCCTGGCTTAATCTGTATATAGCCAAGAACCAGTAACTCTCAAATATTTATTCGTCACGTCTGAAATAAAAAGAAAATGATTCCTAACAAATTAAAATATTTATTAAGCAATACATTAGCAGAGGGCTACTTTGCACCACTTTTAGCCGTGGTGCAAAGTAACTCTAGGCTGCCCTTTCAATGACAGGACGCAATCTAAAAATTGACTTTACATTTGCTACATGAAATAACTGAATTCCAATGACTGATTCCATTAGTCAAATATATTTACTTATTAACAAACGTCCAGCAGGTGTTTACATAGAATTAATCCAGAATATACATTTTCATTAATTTCAAGGTCAATGTACATAGGCTTGCAAACAACTAATAAACGGATCTACCGGCACAATGACTATGGAAATTCATGAACAAATATGCCATCTTTTAAATGTACTTGAAACTAAAATGTCACAGATCACTATTTTTATTGTTGAAGGGCGGTAAAACAAAAATTGAAATTGGTGCAAAGTAACCTCATTTTGCGGTAGCACATATGCTTTTGTTTCGATTTATAGATTCACGGTGCTGGAAACTAATAGGGCCAAAAATGCCGAAAAACTATTTATACACTAATTATGTTGGAGAAATGATCACGCTCATTGGTTCTATGGGCGACAATGAAATTTTATAGTTTTTATAGAATCCTAATCCACTACATGGAATTTTACAGTTCCTTTTAATTAACTTTAGAAACTAATTAATGAGACTAAAAGTTTTTTCTCTTAAATTGCTGAAAAATTGGATTAATGAATATTCGAGTATATGTATGTTGCTGTAACGGACCCCAACACACTGGCTAGTAAGCGTTTAAATTGCACCTAAAGAAAATTGGGAGTAGTTTATTACTATAACATGTTGAACTCCAAACAATAACCACTTGTGTAAGAGAACTGTGATGTTCCAGTTCTGCAGGCGTCATGATGTATAATAAGAGGTAAACATAACAAAGATTGGTACGAACTCAGGTTAACAGATCTTATTAGGCGATACACGCACGCCTTTAACAGTCCCCATGTTAAAGCTTTCATCCAGTGGAAATCAGTATTAAAGATTATTAGATCATATTCTTAGGACGCTCCAGGTATGCTGCAGGGTCTTAATATTGCTGTTTCGTTATACAACTTATCGAAATAAAATTTGGTCAGGCTATTTCAATAATCGTTTAAAAATTCCTTTTAGGCCACACGGATGTTTTTCAATGACTTTCCACGGGATGAAGTTCTTCCTACCGTTGCTACGTTACAGCTCACAAGGTTAGCAATTTATCGAAATGAACATTCGATCTCTGTCAATAACACTGACTCGACCTTATTCAAACAATGAATTATTGATAAAAGTTCGTTATTTTGGGTAGACGAAAAACTGCAAAACCAAATAGTCCGATACCGCTGAAAGTTCATGTTAAGCATTTACAAATTTTATGAAAAAATTTTTTTATTTATTTGTAAATTTAATCAGCAATCAGAATACAATAATGTTGAGAGATGACATGATGAGGTTTCGTCCAGCGGCGACACCTCAGATTCTTACAGCAAGTTGATTGGCCGTTTTTTCTTGAGTCGTTTGTTGTCTCTTCTTTGTAGTAGGGGTTCTATGAGTGGATTGTTGTGGAATTCGAGCCGAGCATGATGAGTACAGTTTTTCTGGGGAATGACTTCATTCACATATTTGATTTGGAGGTCATTATGTATCGTGTTATTGGAAACGAACCATGGGGCATCTAGTATTGATCTCAATAGTTTGGACTGGCATCTTTGGATTATGGAAACATTGGTGTTGCTGGCGCATCCCCATAGTTCTATACCATAAGTACATATTGGTATGATTATGGTTTTATATATCAGGATTTTGTTTTCTATAGTTGTTTGGTGGTTAGATCTATTTGCTTCCGTTTGTTTAGTAAATGGGGTTTCCAAGTTAGTTTGGTGTCCATGGTCATTCCTAAATATTTTACTTCGACTTGTTTGGGTATTATAACGTTGTTAAGATATACATCAGGAGTTGGGGTTTTTCGTAAAGTGAATGTGATATGGCTCGATTTGGGTTCATTTATTTTTATCCTCCATTTGTTGACCCAGTTTTGTAGTATGTTGAGGTGACCTTGTAGGTCCAGTACTGTTTGTAGAGGGTCAGGATTTACTGATAAAATGGCGGTGTCATCAGCAAATGTGCCAATTGTTGTGTTCCTAGAGGTTGGTATGTCTGACGTGAAGAGAATATAGAGCACTGGACCCAGAACACTGCCCTGCGGCACCCCTGTTTTGATTGGATGCAATTTTGATCTTTCATTTCCCACTTTGACCTGAAACTGTCGGTTGCTAAGAAAGGATTGGAGAGGGGTAAAGTAAGAAGGAAGGATTTGCTTGATTTTAGAGAGGAGACCAGTATGCCAGACCCGGTCGAAAGCCTGGGCTACATCAAGGAATATCGCTGAGCTGTACTCAAAGGCTTTTTGAATGAGGTCAATTAATTGATGGATCTGTTGTACTGTAGAATGTCCTGGCCGAATACAAAATTGATGGTGTGGTATCAAGTCTGCTGGCAAGTCGATTTTAATTCTATGTAACAGAAGCTTTTCGAATATTTTAGAAATCACCGGGAGAAGACTTATTGGACGGTAGGAATTTTCGTCTGAAGGTTCTTTCCCTGGTTTGATTATAGTTATTATTTCGGACAATTTCAATTGCTTTGGCCAATGTTGTAGCCTTAGCTTTCCATTGAATATGTATGTTAGTAACATTAGTGCTTTTTTAGGAAGTTCTTTTAACATTTTTGGTGTGATTTTATCTATACCAGGAGCTTTTTTGAGTCCTGAAACTTTGATCTCTTTTTGTATTTCTTTTGGAGTAGTAAATGTTATTTGTTGCCGTGTTTCCGTAATTCGTGCGAGGTCTTGTTCCATTTTGTGATCTATATCGTCGGCGTGCGAAGTAAAGATATTAGAAAAATGTTGTGCAAATAATTCGGATTTTTTTGCGTCACTTTTTGCCCATGGTCCTAATTGTGGTATTGTTTGTCTAATAGGCGGTATGGATGCTTTGGGTTTTCTTGTATTTTTAACAGGTTTCCGTATTGATTGATCACATCTGTTTAGACTGTTCAAGTATTCTTTAAAAGTTTCTTCTCTCATTTGATTGAGTTTAGTTTTCAGTTCATTTGTTAGATGGTTAAATTAGGTTTTGTCAGCTGGGTTTCGTGTACGGTGCCAAATTACTCTAGCTTTCCTTTTTTCTTTTAGATGTTGTTTAATTTCTAACGGAAGATCATTGACGTACTCTTGCGGATGTTGAGGTGGGGTGGATTGTAGTGCAGCTTCTTGTAGTAGGTGTATCAGATTGTCCATTGCTGAATCCAGATCATCTGGTGTTTGTAATTTTACTTTTAGGTTTATTCTGTCTGTAAGTATGGTCCTGAACTCATTCCAGTTAGTTTTATGATTATGGAGTTTAATATCTTTTTGTTTTGGAAGAATTGCTCAGCAAATAGTTGCTATCACTGGGGATAGGTCATAGTTAGGACTTACATTCGTATAAGCTGGTGAGAGCCCTTTTGTTACAAAAAAGTCTAAAAGGTCTGGTATTTTTGCTGGATCAGTTGGCCAGTACGTTGGCTTGCTTGTAGATAAGAATGAGTAGTTACAATCCTGCATCAGTTTAGCCAGTTCTCTTCCTGTTGTTGTGGTGAGCCGCGAGCCCCATAGGGTATTTTTGCTATTATAATCACCTCCTGCTAGAAATTTTGAACCAAGAGTTTGGAAGAACAGGTTGAAATCTTCCTTTTGTTTTATGCCTGGGTGGACAATATACCGCTGAAACTGTGAGTTCGTAGGGGAATGTTTGGACTTTAACTGAAGTGCCTTGTATTTGATTTTTCTCATAGTTAGATAATTGATAATGATTTATTGATTGTCTAATAAGGATAGAACTTTCTCCATGTGCGGTTCCATCTGGATGGTTCGTGTGGTACAGTTTGTAGTTAGGAATATCAGTCAATCAAATCAATCAAACGAAATACATAAACAGATTTTTAATTACAACCAAATCTATAGCGCAAAGTAATGTAGAAACAAAATCAAGATATTGAACTGAAATCGACTTCTATCAAGACCCCTAGGTTATTACCAGTAATAATTTCAAGCAAATTAACCTCAGTCAAATCAAACCAATCAATGTCAATCAATCAGACCAATCAAGAAGCTGAGCTAATAATTCGTCATAACCTTCAGGTAATGATTGTTTTATTATGTCTACCTAGCTCCTATGAGCGACCGCTTACTTTGTAGATAAGGCTAACCGACACTCAAAGTTGGTACTCTCCTTAAACGTGAGGGCACTGGCGTTGAAAAACAGTCGATCATCCGCAAATCAATCTCAATCAAATCTGTCAATGGGGGATCAAGGATGGGTGCGATCAGAATAGGATCGGAAGGAATGGAGTTGGGGTTATGATGGGAAATATACTACCCCGGTGTTCGCCTAAATCACCACACATGGTGTGAGTGTCGGTAGTGATCATGCCGCTATATGTGTATGAGCCAAACCCCTTGAAAAAACTCCATACAAGGTAGACGGTAACGGGGATCAAACCTCGAATGCTAAACAGACTGTATTACTACAGATCTAACTAGCTTGGCACCATATTTGGAAACCAGTTTCCAAATATATACCACGAACATTATTCAATAATGTGCACATAAATTTTTAGTTGAGTTAACTTTTAAGGTCCAGAAAATTAAAATTTAAAATTGAAATAGTTTTAATAAAAGGTTGTACAGTTGAAGGGTTTGCATTTAACAACTTATTTATCACTCTACCAATAACTTTTATTAAAATAACTTATTTAGAATTGAATAATCTTCAAAAAAGATCTTTACACGTTCTCTGTATATTTAACAGTATTTGAGGGATCCGCAAAATGTACCTTCGCACCTCTATAGAGTACTTTTAGTTGTAATTCCATTTTAAGAAAAGTTTCGTCAGAACCGAGATACTTTACTAATAACAATAAATATAGAGTTTCATTAAAATCCGATGTGTATTTAAGTGAGTGTGGCTATAGTCATACAGGCACACAGACTCACTGGCATGCAAACGCTTAGAAACGCAAACACGCAGGCACGTAGACACATAGATACGCAGAATCCCAGACACGTATACACGAAAATGCGCAGACGCGCACACCCACAGACATGCAGGCACAAGGTACGCAGACATGTAGAGACGCAGGCATATAGACACCCAGACACATACAAACAACAGGTTGAAAATGGTCTATATGATTTTAAAAATGCTGAAATATTCTTAGAAACGCAAACAGGCATACACGTATACACGTAGACACGCAGGCACACAAACACGCAGACGCACATAGCACGCAGACACGTAAACAGACACACAGAAAATGGTCTAAATGCTCTGTTCAAAACTCGATATTGAAGTTTTTCACGAGAGCAATGCTTTTCTTATGGCTTTATGCAAGAAAGTGAAAATCTTTATCATTAGTTATATCCCGAGACGTGTGATTTTTGACGGTGAAAATGTGACAAGCTGTTTTTTATAAAAATTTGCTTGATGAATGAGACTTAATTAATTAATTCTTATGAATTATTAAGTCGAAAGCAATTATCATTTCGCAAACTTTTTCAGAAAGTCGCTTGTCACATTCTAACTGACAAAAATCGGGGGCCGAGGGAATATCTGACGTTTATTTGCAAAGTGACATTTAGTTGGGTTATAATTTTGTATGTCAATTTACTATAATAAAATGTATGCAGCTTTTTTCTCGTTTTTAAAACGGCCACTTAGTGCAAAATGGAGCGGTGCAATTGGACACATTTAGGATGGGGGAAATAATCGACGGTAATATAACAGACCTCGATAAATAGTCGACTATTTTTATTGCATCTAAATTTCGAGTGGATTTTAAAATCAATTTGTCGAGACGTAATTTTGGTATTAATAAACTGATTAAAAGTTCAAGGGCTTTCAATGTTACATTATTCCTCTATTTACAATTAAAAATACAGTTATGTTAAAAATTGAAATTTTCGGGTAGATTCTTTGTTGTTGAATACCGTCCGATCGGTGACAATTGAGCATGCTGATAAAAATAGTCGACTATTTAGCACCAAGGTGAATAGTCGCTTTATTTTATTTTGATTGGTCATATCAAAGAAGTTTCCAAGCACGCGATTAGTCAAACATTCTAATTTGACAGGCAAGGGAAATTATCATAAATGAAGCTCGTAAAAACGAAAGCCATAATCACGTACATCAACATCGAAACTCGATACAACCACTGTAACTCACAAGACGAAACTGCGGATATCAGTCAAGAAACCATGACATGATTATGAAATAATAAGTGCGTGCCATCTTTTTTGTGCGCCACTCTTTGCAACAATTTACAAAACATGTTGGTTACCATGGGCCATTGTTATTAAATTGTTATCTCAACAATAGGTAGAGTTATTAGAATTATAACCAGCAAACTGTTTAAATATCTCTCATACTTTATAAAATCTAGAATGTTTCTTTACTCTCCTGCAAATATTCATTATTCCAAGATTTAGATTTAGTTACTTAGATTTCATTATCCAATAACATTACTGTGGCCCTTTCATCCTATAGTAGTAAACGCTGATGTATTTTAATGAAATTTTCAGAAAACGTGTATTTTATTCCTTGTAATAAACGATGGAAATTTTAGCAAGATGCAAATACTGTTAACCCTAATAATACGTCGACCCTCCTCTGTTTCTCACACATTCAGCTAGCATAGGTATAGTTGAAATGAGTAAATCTATGCTAACCTGAGGTATACTGCTCCATGCTTCTAAAATCTGTTGTTGAAGGGCATCTACATTGTTTGGGAGTGGTTGTAGATCATTTATTCTCCGTCCTACCATATCCCACAAATGTTCGATTGGTGATAAGTATTGGATCTTCTATTTCTTGCAGATATGGCAGTAATACTGGTATCAAGAACGTTCTTAATGTACCGATTTGAATTTAATGTCCCCCTCAATAACTACTAGAGGACATCTGCTTCCATGGCAGATAGCCCCCCACACCATCAAACCTTTAGTGACAGCAGTATGTCTTTTTACAGAAAACTGCAAATTGCGTCTTTCTTCAGGACGTCTTCTAATCAATCTGCGACCATCATCAGCCCATAAACAAAATTGAGATTCGTCACTAAAGATGACTTGATTTCATTGCACATTCCAATGCAACCTCTCTTTACATCATTGCCGCCGTGCAGTACGATGGTGTGGAGTTAAAGGTAAACAAAGCAATGGTCGGTATGATCTGAGCCCAACAGATCGAATTCTTCGACTTGTCGATCGTAAGGAGATTTGATGATCAGCTAATCTTCTCTGTCTATCACCAATTTCCCTTGTTGGTGAAAAACGATCCCGAAGAGCTACAATCTGAAGAGCACGATCTTCATGATCGGTGGTGCGTCTAGGACGTCCGGGACGCAAACGTCGTCGTTCCTCATTATTTTCGGACCATTTTCGCCAACATAAGGAAATTGTGGCGACACTGCGTCCCACGCAAGCTGCATCGCGAATTGATAATCCGGTTTCTAGTAGACCGATTATTCTGTCACGATCAAACTCGGTTAACTGATGGAAATTTGCACGCATTATTTCAACTTTAATGTGTTCACTTATTAAGCTTACAAATATGCTGAACATTGACACTTAAGTAACTAATGTTAAATGAAAAGAAAGAGTTTTTGTTTCATTGTCGAGATTACTTGATTAATCTTTATTGTATCTTGCTGAAATTTTCATCGTTTCTTAATAGGAATGAAATACAATTTTTCCGAAAATTCCATTAGAATACATCAGCCTCTACTGGGTGTTCATTTATTTATGGCGGGGAGTATATTTAGAAATGAAAGGAAATCATATAATTTAGATGTTCACATCTTTTGCGTTGATAGTTTCGTGTCTAATTAGTTAGCACCTTTCCTTTAACAAAATTATTGAATTATTAGCATGTTTAGTTTATCTTATTTCAGTGAATCAGTTCCTAAAGCAGCGTTCATAATGTAAATCATGAATGATCAATTTCGGCAACCTGGGTTTTGCAAGAGGAAACTGTTGGTTTTCTTCTACATGTAGTATGACACGTTATCGTTTTATACAGTTTAGAGCGAGGAACCTTCTAACGTTAAGTTTATGGTTTTACCTCAGTGAACATCATTTACATAATATTTCAAATTGAACATGGATCGTTTTTCTCATACCCATTAACGTATGCATTACTGAATATCGAGGCTTTACACATGCAGTAGTGTATTTATTACCTTTGATTTTTTGACATAATAACCTTATTGGTCGTGACGTTTCCTTAACCTTACGACTTACTACTACTTTATTTCACATTATAAAACAGTATTACTATTTAATAGTTAAATGGTATTACTGTTAATTATTTAAAAACTACATTTTAATTACTCAAATAAAAGCATATAACAACAATAAACACATTACTTTTTACAATATTGTATATTGTATAATACCTAATATTGTGTAATAAGATATTAATCATATGAAATTATTCCTAATTTTTATTTTTGTAAACCGTTAGTTATTCCTTTCAAAACGCACGTATAGAATATTGAGAAAATTACAAAATTTACAATTACTATCACAACAATTTTTAAACGTGCCTATGAAATATAAATGAATGTTTATATTTCAGAATAACTTTATGTGAATGTCCACTAATGAACCAATATTTAATGCAAATGCAGCATAATTATTTCTTTATTAATTTTTCCGACAACACATATTTCAAAAGTAGGTAGCGTAAATTATGCTTATTCTTGATGTTTTTCTGTATCACTGATGTTAGACATAATTCTCACGTGTTTTAAACTCAGTTAAGTGTGATAGATATTGAAATAAATTGGTAAAATATAAAAACATTAAAAAGTCATATGTCTCATTACCATTTTACATACACCAAGAACTTGAAGTTGGGCGGGAACCTAGCGGTATTTCCAATTCTGTGTTAGGGTAATTGACAGACTTCTCAGGTATTTAACACAGCAGATGACTGTCAACATACAAGAATGTTGACACATTCAATTGCTTATTTTTATTTAAACCTTAAATAAATCAATCAAAGTTAAATTCATGCATTGTGTGTTTGTTACATTCTTTTAAGGAATAAAATGTTAACGTTATTCTCATGTACTAGTCTTGGTATTAACTATAAGCTTTCACAGTGACCTAAATACAGATTTCTAAAAAATAAAACACTTAATCTTAAAAAAAGTTATCAAACTAAGCACAACGAAACATGTGAAGTATACCATTCAACTATATGTTATCGAAACTAATTTAAGTAACTACTAGGTAACAATCATGTAAAGAACGAGTTTAATAAATCTTAATTGTATTGGTAGATAAGTACATTTTTTAGTAAAACTACATTCATACGTAAAGCTATAGTTTTTATTTACATATATTGAGTTAAAGTATCATATAGTTGTATCGCAGCTAAGTTTCAGGATAAGGTGCTTGTTGCAAAAATAATGGCCGTTTTTAATGCAAACCATTTTAATCAAAGTAAGAACCATTTTGGTATATACACTTTTGCCAACGTGATAACAGTTTATTAATGCTTCTCACAAAAAAATTTGGTTCTCTAGATTCAATGCAATTTCGTCTGGTTCTTAAATACTCTCCCATTAAGAAAGTTTGTTAAATGGGCAAAGAAGTGAAAATTAGTTAGGGAGAGATCTGGTGAATAGGGTGGGTGAGGCAGATTTTCATATCCAAGTTCATTCAATTTTTGAGGGGTGATACGTGCAATATGTGGCCTTGCATTATCATGAAGAAGAATCAGCCCTTTTCTGTTTACCAATGCTGGACACTTCTTTTGCAAATGCTGGTGAATTTCATCAATTTGTGTACAGTACTTCTCAGCAGTTATTGTTTCACCTGGTTTCAAGAAGTTATAGTGGATTAACCCTGCACAAGACCACCATACAGTCAACAAGATTTTTTTTGGGTGCAAATTTGACTTTGGAAAGTGTTTAGTCTTTCATCTTTGTCTAACCAATGACCTGAACGCTTTCTGTTTTTCATCACAAGCTCAAGAAATGGACCATTTTTGTGGCGCAAAAGAAGGGAAGAGAAATTTCAAATCGATAATTTATGTCCATTTCTGTAAGTTCATGTAAAATCCATTTGTCAAGTTTCTCACTTTTGCCAGCTCATGAAAATGGCGATCAATAGTTGTTTTTGATGGGTCAGCTTCAAGAATTTGCTTCACCCACTCATTATCAACAGTTCTAGGCCGACCCCGACCATCCTCATCCAGGAGGACCACTTCGAAATTTTCAAACCAACGACGTACAGTTCTTTCATTAGCAGTATCTTCACCAAAAGCCTGGTTACTTTCTCGGCTTCTGATGTTACCATGTGTAATAAAAAGATAAATAACTTATGTACACTGTGATTAAAAAAAATGCATTAAAGTTTAACAATAACAAAAACGGTCATTATTTTTGATAGCGAAATTTTATGACTTGAATTTTAGTTATTAATTACCCATTGTGATTATTCTTAAGGTATAAGGTCAATGTGGGTAAATGGAACCTAGTTTTACAAGTTGTAATGTGTTTAGGTTCACCAAAATTTGTCTGTCTAGAATACGACTATAGTACTTTGGGACGTTATTAGTTCACCAATGAACTATTACTTACCCAAAACCTAGTTACCCAGAATATCGTTGTATATTTCTTTAAATTAACTTTATTCTTTCTTGTAGATGCTTCCATTTTCCAGAGTTTTGGGGTGAATGGAACCACCTCACTTATTTTTATATATCTTAATGCAAGAAACATTCTGGGTAAATTGAACATAGCATTAAATATTGCTGAAAAAAAAGACGAAGTAGTTTTAAACATACTGGACTTGCAACATCACCATGTAGTAATAATTATTTATTCAAAATAGTGCAAAAACATAAAAAACATTGTATCAGTGATAAGTATTAACTTTTCAGTCCTACTAGTAATAAGTATTGAATTTCAGGCAATCCAAAATAGCCCCTATTATTAATTTTTGAAGGGAGATGAATTATTTTCATAATATCCTTCTCATTGTACATACCTCACCAGTAGGATAGGCCATTTCCAGATATCTTCTTAATTCCACTTTGATGCATACAATTCATCTTGATGCGTTCACTACAACCGTCGATTACTTCAGTAAGTTAACCAGGATAATATGCCCTGTCTTAGGAGACAATCACAAAGCCTCCTTCTAGAACAGTGATGGTTGCATGGTTTACTATTTCTTCGTCAATAGATGATGAACGTGATTGAATTGACATACTATCGTCATAAGTATCACTGAAAGAAATGGAAACAGTTTATTAATCA
Organism: Vesta saturnalis; assembly: GCA_036346205.1. Lineage (NCBI taxonomy): Eukaryota > Metazoa > Arthropoda > Insecta > Coleoptera > Lampyridae > Vesta > Vesta saturnalis. The sequence goes on along the minus strand of JARFJB010002017.1, from coordinate 532,531 downwards.
CGTTTCATACGTTTTTGCGTTAGTCGAGATGTAGATGCATGCAAGTGGCGGTCTGTGCTGTTGAAGTTGCTATTTTGACACGCTTCTTTGCTAATCTCTACTCCAACTTTTACTTCTTGTAGTTTCTTTTAGAATTCTGGTGTCTTAATACTCTCTGCACTAGGACAAACACTTTAACGTAACTTAGTTTAAATTTGTGATGTTTCTCCATGATTAATGAATTGAAATAGAATGCTTGCAAAGGAATTACTATCTGGTACATTCTATCCTGTTGCTAGTCTACCTTAAACTACATTTTCTTCTTCTCTGTTGTCTGTTACCAGATATTCTCGCTGGGAATTAACCGCAACAGAACTTATTAGTTCCTCAATCTCGGATCCTATATTTTCTATTGCTCTATTATCTCCGATATTTTCTTCATTTTGTAAGACCTCTGTTGTGTTGTTAGATGAAATCACCTTGAGAAATCATAAGTATGAAAATATTCCCATTTACGATATTTTCATTTACGGGTACCTCTTTTCTAACTATGAATAACGGCACCTTAAGGTGTTTCGTTTAAGACTGCATTTGACATTTACCAAATAAATGCGTTTTCTCGGATTAGCCCGATGACATTACACTAGCTTACCATCTCACCTACCGCGATTTATTTACAACTACATACAAAAGTTGCAAGATACCGGTAGCGTGTGGTGGCAGTTGAAGAATAGTGACATCATTTTGACGGCAATAGTTTCTGTATTAATGTCACTTGAGAGTTGGTCATAAATTATCAAAATATATCGAGTTAGTAGCTAGTTTAATACCACGTACATTTGGTACGTAAGTTGATCCTACCTTTAATATACTTAATATATTTAGTATATACAGCATATTCAGAATATTCAGTATATTTAGTATACTTAGTATATTTAGTATGTTTAGTATATTTAGTATATCTAGTATATTTAATATATCTAGTATATTCAGTATATTTAGTATATTTAGTATATTTAGTATATTTAGTATATTTAGTATATTTAGTATATTTAGTATATTTAGTATATTTAGTATATTTAGTATATTTAGTATATTTAGTATATTTAGTATATTTAGTATATTTGGTATATTTTTTATTTTTAGTATACTTAGTACACTTAGTATACTTAGTACATTTAGTATATTTAGTAAATTTAGCATATCTAGTATGTCTAATATATCTAGTATATTTAGTGTATTTAGTGTATTTAGTGTATTTAGTGTATTTATTGTATTTAGTGTATTTAGTATATTTAGTATATTTAGTATATTTAGTATATTTAGTATATTTAGTATATTTAGTATATTTAGTATATTCAGCATATCCAGTATATCCAGCATATTCAGTATATTCAGTATATTCAGTATATTCAGTATATTCAGTATATTCAGTATATTCAGTATATTCAGTATATTCAGTATATTCAGTATATTCAGTATATTCAGTATATTCAGTATATTCAGTATATTCAGTATAATCAGTATATTCAGTATATTCAGTATATTCAGTATATTCAGTATATTCAGTATATTCAGTACATTTAGTATATTGAGTATATTCAGTATATTCAGCATATTCAGTATATTCAGTATATTCATTATATTCAGTATATTCAGTATATTCAGTATATTCTGTATATTCAGTATATTCAGTATATTCAGTATATTCAGTATATTCAGTATATTCAGTATATTCAGTATATTCAGTATATACAGTATATCCAGTATATCCAATATATTCAGTATATTCAGTATACTGAGTATATACAGTATATTCAGCATATTCAATACATTCAGTACATTTAGTATATTCAGTATATTCAGCATATTCAGTATATTCAGGATATTCAGTATATTCAGCATATTCAGTATATTTAGTATATTCAGTATATTCAGTATTTTCAGTATATTCAGTATATTCAGTATATTCAGTATATTCAGTATATTCAGTATATTCAGTATATTCAGTATATTCAGTACGTTCGGTACGTTCGGTGCGTTCGGTACGTTCAGTACGTTTAGTATGTTCAGTATGTTCAGTATATTCAGCATATTCAGTATATTCAGTATATCCAGTATATTCAGCATATTCAGTATATTCAGTATATTCAGTATATTCAGTATATTCCGTATATTCAGTATATTCAGTATATCCAGTATATTCAGTATATTAAGTATGTTTAGTACGTTCGGTACGTTCGGTGCGTTCGGTACGTTCAGTACGTTCAGTACGTTTAGTACGTTCAGTATGTTCAGTATATTCAGGATGTTCAGTATGTTCAGCATGTTCAGTTTGTTCAGTTTGTTCAGTATGTTCAGTATGTCCAATATGTCCAGTATGTCCAGTATGTCCAGTATGTTCAGTACGTTCAGTATGTTCAGTTTGTTCCGTACGTTCAGTATATTCAGTATACTCAGTATGTTCAGTATGTTCAGTACGTTCAGTATGTTCAGTATGTTCAGTATGTTCAGTACGTTCAGTATGTTCAGTATGTTCAGTATGTTCAGTATGTTCAGTATGTTCATTATGTTCAGTAGGTTCAGTATATTCAGCATATTCCGTACATTCAGTATATCCAGTATATTCAGTACATTTAGTATATTCAGTATATCCAGTATATCCAGTATATTCAGTATATTCAGTATATTCAGTATATTGAGTATATTCAGTATATTCAGTATATTCAGTATATTCAGTATATTCAGTATATTTAGTATATTCAGTATATTCAGTATATTCAGTATATTCAGTATATTCAGTATATTCAGTATATTCAGTATATTCAGTATATTCAGTATATACAGTATATTCAGTATATTTAGTATAATCAGTATATTCAGTATATTCAGTATATTCAGTATATTCAGTATATTCAGTACATTCAGTACATTCAGTATATTGAGTATATTCAGTATATTCAGCATATTCAGTATATTCAGTATATTCATTATATTCAGTATATTCAGTATATTCAGTATATTCAGTATATTTAGTATACTCAGTATATTCAGTATATTCAGTATGTTCAGTATATTAAGTATATTCAGTATATTCAGCATATTCAGTATATTCAGTATATTCAGTATATTCAGTATATTCAGTATATTCAGTATATTCAGTATATTCAGTATATATTTAATAAATTCAGCATGTTCAGCATATTCAGCATATTCAGTATATTCAATACATTCAGCACATTCAGTATATTCAGTATATTCAGTATATTCAGCATATTCAGTATATTCAGTATATTCAGTATATTCAGTATATTCAGTATATTCGGTATATTCAGTATATTCAGTGTATTCAGTATATTCGGTATATTCAGTATATTCAGTATATTCAGCATATTCAGTATATTCAGTATATACAGTATATCTAGTATATTCAGTATATCCAGTATATCCAATATATGCAGTATATTCAGTATATTCAGTATATTCAGTATATTCAGTATATTCAGTATATTCAGTATATTCAGTATATTCAGTATATTCAGTATATTCAGTATATTCAGTATATTCAGTATATTCAGTATATTCAGTATATTCAGTATATTCAGCATATTCAGTATATTCAGTATATTCAGTATATTCAGTATATTCAGTATATTCAGTATATTCAGTATATTCAGTATATTCAGTATATTCAGTATATTCAGTATATACAGTATATCCAGTATATCCAGTATATCCAATATATTCAGTATATTCAGTATACTGAGTATATTCAGTATATTCAGCATATTCAATACATTCAGTACATTTAGTATATTCAGTATATTCAGCATATTTAGTATATTTAGTATATTCAGTATATTCAGTATTTTCAGTATATTCACTATATTCAGTATATTCAGTATATTCAGTATATTCAGTATATTCAGTATGTTCAGTATATTCAGTATATTCAGTACGTTCGGTACGTTCGGTGCGTTCGGTACGTTCAGTACGTTTAGTATGTTCAGTATGTTCAGTATATTCAGTATATTCAGTATATTCAGTATATCCAGTATATTCAGCATATTCAGTATATTCAGTATATTCAGTATATTCCGTATATTCAGTATATTAAGTATATCCAGTATATTCAGTATATTAAGTATGTTTAGTACGTTCGGTACGTTCGGTGCGTTCGGTACGTTCAGTACGTTCAGTACGTTTAGTATGTTCAGTATGTTCAGTATATTCAGGATGTTCAGTATGTTCAGCATGTTCAGTTTGTTCAGTTTGTTCAGTATGTTCAGTATGTCCAATATGTCCAGTATGTCCAGTATGTCCAGTATGTTCCGTACGTTCAGTATATTCAGTATACTCAGTATGTTCAGTATGTTCAGTACGTTCAGTATGTTCAGTATGTTCAGTATGTTCAGTACGTTCAGTATGTTCAGTATGTTCGGTATGTTCAGTATGTTCAGTATGTTCATTATGTTCAGTAGGTTCAGTATATTCAGCATATTCCGTACATTCAGTATATCCAGTATATTCAGTACATTTAGTATATTCAGTATATTCAGTATATCCAGTATATTCAGTATATTCAGTATATTCAGTATATTCAGTATATTCAGTATATTCAGTATATTCAGTGTATTCAATATATTCGGCATGATCAGCATATTCAGTATATTCAGTATATTACGTACATTCAGTACATTCAGTATATTCAGTACATTTCGCATATTCAGTGTATTTAGTATATTCCGCATATACAGTATAATCAATATATTCAGTATATGCAGTATATTCAGTATATTCAGTGTGTTCGGTACGTTCGGTATGTTCAGTACGTTCAGTACGTTCAGTATGTTTAGTATATTCAGTATGTTCAAAATGTGCAGTATGCTCAGTATCTTCAGTATGTTCAGTATGTTCAGGATTTTCAGTATGTTCAGTATGTTCAGCATGTCCAGTATGTACATTATGTTCAGTATGTTCAGTATGTTGTTTGTTCAGTGTGTTCAGTATGCTCAGTATGTCCAGTATGTCCAGTATGTTCAGTATGTTCAGTCTGTTCAGTATGTTCAGTATGTTCAGTATGTTCAGTTTGTTCAGTATGTTCCAGTATGTCCAGTATGTCCAGTATGTCCAGTATGTCCAGTATGTCCTGTATGTCCAGTATGTCCAGTATGTTCAGTATATTCAGTATGTCCTGTATGTCCAGTATGTCCAGTAGGTTCAGTATATTCAGTATGTTCAGTATGTTCAGTATGTTCAGTATGTTCAGTATGTCAAGTATATCCAGTATATCCAGTACGTCCAGCATATTCAGTACGTTCAGAATGTTCAGTTTGTTCAGTATGTTCAGTATGTTGAGTATGTTCAGTATGTCTAGTATTTCCAGTATTTCCAGTATGTCCAGTATGTTCAGTATGTCCAGTATGTTCAGTATATTCAGTATGTTCAGTATGTTCAGTATGTTTAGTATGTTTGGTATGTTTAGTATGTTAAGTATGTTCAGTATGTTCAGTATGTTTAGTATATTCAGTATGTTCAGTATGTTCAGTATGTTCAGTATGTTTAGTATGTTTGGTATGTTTAGTATGTTTAGTATGTTTGGTATATTCGATACGTTCGGTATGTTTAGTATTTTCAGTATATACAAGTATGTATATGTAGTATTTAGTATGTTTAGGTGTTTAGTATATTTAGTATATTAGTATATTTAGTATATTTAGTATATTTAGTATTTAGTATTTAGTATATTAGTATATTTAGTATATTAGTATATTTAGTATATTTAGTATATTTAGTATATTTAGTATATTAGTATATATTTAGTATATTTGATATAATATATAGTATTTAGATATTTAGCACAGTATATTTAGCATATATGGTATATTTAGCATATTAGTATATTTAGTATATTAGTTATTTAGAATAGTAGTATTAGTATAATTAGTATATTTAGTATATTTAGTATATTTAGCAATAGTATAGAGCACATATATAGCACATATTGCACATTTAGCACATAGCACATTTAGAGTATTATAGCCATATTAGCATAGTATATAGTATTTAGTACATTTAGTATATATTATGCATAGTATTAGCAATATATTTAGTATATTAGCAATTTAGTATTTAATATTTAGCATCATATTAGTATATTTAGTATTTAGCATATTTAGCATATTTTAGTATATTTAGTATATTTAGTATATTTAGATATTTAGTGACATTTAGACATATTTAGTAGTATTTAGTGTTTATATTAGCCACCAGTATTAGAAAGTCATATTTAGCACACCAGATATTTAGTATATTTAGATATATTTAGATATTTAGTTATTTAGTATTATATTAGTATATTTAGTGTATTGAGTATATTTAGTATATTTAGTATATTTAGTATATTTAGTATATTTAGTATATTTAGTATATTTAGTATATTTAGTATATTTAGTATATTTAGTATATTTAGTATATTTAGTGTATTTAGCATATTTAGTATATTCAGTATATTCAGTATATTCAGTATATTTAGTATATTTAGTTATTTAGTATATTTAGTGTATTTAGTATATTTAGTATAATTAGTATATTTAGTATACTTAGTATGTTTAGCAATCAGGCACGCACGCGCGCAGGCTCTCTCTCTCTCACAGACGTACACACGTACACACATACACACACACACACACACACACACACACACACACACACACACACACACACACACACACACACACACACGCTCTCGCTGATGCTGACGCTGACGGAGATGCAGACGGAGACGAAGACGCAAAGGCGGACGTAGACGCAGACGCAGACGCACACGCACACGCAGACGCAGGCTCAGACGTAGACATAGACGCAGACATAGACGCAGACCCAAATGCAGACGCAGATGCAGACGCAGACGCAGATGCAGACCCAGATGCAGACGCAGACGCAGACGCAGACCCAGACGCAGACCCAGACGCAGACGCAGACGCAGACGCAGACGCAGACGCAGACGCAGACGCAGACGCAGACGCAGACGCAGACGCAGACGCAGAAGCAGAAGCAGAAGCAGAAGCAGACGCAGACGCAGACGCAGACGCAGACGCAGACGCAGACGCAGACGCAGACGCAGACGCAGACGCAGACGCAGACGCAGACGCAGACTCAGACGCATATGCAGACGCAGACTCAGACGCAAACGCAGACGTAGAAGCATTCGCAGACGCAGACGCATACGCAGAAACAGGCACAAGCAAGAACGGGGACTTGGACACGAACCTGCACACACACGCCGACGCACATGTTGAAGAGGACTAGGACTCTGGCCTGCAGATGCAAACGCTGGTTAAGACGAAGACTAAAAATCGGCTATGTATACAAGATGCACATGCTAGCTTTTTAAATAATTAATGGTTGTTGAGCCTCGAATGATCATGTTCTCATTTATGTGTAAATCCGACTTCTTAGTGTAGCAATCAATTTGTAGAGTTAATTATTTTGAAATTGGTGCAAATATGTGCAATTTGCGTAGTACACGTTAACCTCTAAGTAGGAAAAT
>JARFJB010002017.1:515000-520000 GCA_036346205.1 Vesta saturnalis | reverse complement strand
CGCGGGATAAAATATAAGGCCGAGCATCAAAAATGTGACAGGGCACGTGTTGTGAATAAAATTTTTTGTAATCGTTTACATAGAATTAGAAAAAAAATTAAATTTTGAAATATTTGATAACAAATGTCAAATTAAATACATAAACAAAAATGTTTACATATTTAGTTATATACCACTTTTTTGTTTATGTATTAAAAGTAACGATTACAAACAATTCATTAATTATGTATTTTGACTAATATCTGCCTATCTAATTTTATTATATATTGTTTCAATACCACTGGTAAAAATGAAATAAAATGATGATGATGATTTGTCATGACAGCCATCTAATAATTTCAATATTAGTAAATTCTGATAGCTAAAAAAGACAGCAGGTGATTAATATGAATTATGATTCAGAAATTGAAATAAATAATACTCCTCCAGAAATAAAAGCCACAGCCATCAATGCAAGTGAGTCTTTATCACCGAGCAAATCGCTTCAAATTTATGAAAATACCAAAAATTTATAACTTGGAGAAATCACCACAAAGTTAAATCATTCTCCGCAAATGTCATACTTTCATATTTAGCTGAATTAGCTAAAAAATTTCAAGCCGTCTACACTATGGAGCACTTATCCCATGTGAAAAAGTACTTTAATATCAAGCACAATATTGATATTGGAACATATCCGAAAGTTAAGGCTTTTTAAAGAAAAAAAAAATGAAGGATATACGCAACAATTAGCACGTATTAAAATTTATAAACGATGAATATGATGAGACATTTTTATTATTTAAAGTAAGTACTACCTAGATAAATAATAATATTTAACTTGGAATTTAGATTTACACTTATTAACGACCTAGTTCACTATTTTATTTGCATAACTATGTAATTCAAATTAAAATAATCTTATCGGTTCATGCCTCTATTAACAAGTTAACTTAACCTCACAAACCATCTACTGCATTTACATGTTACGTTTCACATCTAACAAGACATAGTCTGATATTCCATCGCACGGATAAATTATGTGATTATGAACCAACATAATAACAATCTTGCAGTTATCGTTAGTTATAGTAAATAATTGAATTATATTAACTTTCAAGTTTCAAGTAATTTTACTTTTTGGTATTGCTGGTGCTCTTAGAAGAGATGTACTTTATAAATTAGAAGTTGAACATTTGGATTTATATAGAAAATATGTAGCCCTGCGTCCCAATATACAAAGAGAAATTTTTTTCGTCAATTATCAACCTGGCAGATGTACAAGTTGTGGGAAATAATAAAATCGGACAAGCTCCAAGTGAAATTGCCAAATTCCTTAAGTTGCCGAATTCCGATAAATATACGGGGCACTAGTTTCGACAGTCATCTGCTTCCCTTTTAGTTCAGTCTGCAGCAGATTTGTTGACCCTCAAGCAACACGGGGGTTGGAAATGATCCACCGTAGCGGAAGGATATATTGAGAATTCTATGAACAAAAAAAAAAACGATATCGCTAATAAAATTTTAAAAATAGGATCTACTATTGAGTTTACACCCAATATTACAAATCAAATTGAAAGTAAATCATCAAGTATAAGACTCGAAAATAGGTGTAATTGTACAATATCAATTAATAATTATTATAATAAAGAAAATTGAATTATCATGTGTATGAAATAAACGCTTGTTTTACTAATTCCTCACTCGTGCTTCACGTACTCGTTACACAATATATTATTGTAGTGTCATATTAATGGTGTTAGTGATTGTAAATTAGGTTGGAAAACGGGGCAAAATGTCAGATGGTGGAACAATAGAATGGACATAATTTTATAAAAAATTGCCTGCAAATAATATGAAATTCCCGAGAAAACTGAAACTAAGGAAAATCTTAATTTTGCGCTTGTAGGATTCGGAACTATTTTTGCAAAATAATTTTTGAAAACCTTGTCAAGAGAAAACTCTTAATTATGAAAGAAAAGTATTTAATTAGAGCAAGAAAAGACGTGGAAAACGCGTTTGGTATAGTAGCCGGTTGCTTTGCGTAGTTTCCACACAAATTCAGCAATCCGACCTAAAAATATTATTACAATTGTTATGACATTTTAACATAGAAGTTTGAAATTTAGGTCATCAATAACTCGCATGAAATGTAATTTTTTGCAATTTTTTAAAACTTTCAAAATTGAATATGGCTATATATTTCCGATACCGTTCAAGATATAAAAGAATTGGAAATAGATATGCGTAGTTAAATAAAGGTTCTTTAAAGAAATGTCTTTACGTAATAAATTATAGTATAAATTTGCCTACATTTAAGGGGCCAAACTTAATCAATTATTCGAAATTGATTTATTCAAAATTCCCTCCAAGGCATTTTATTTTGTTTTTTATATTTTCTACGTAACCAGCCACTCTTATGAATGCAACTAACCTGCTTCTTCTAAAGCTACTAGTATAAGAGATATGAATTTTCAAATATTAAATATTGATATTGTTATAACTTTCTAACTATTGTGGTTACAAACTTGGAAATTTGGGAAAAACTTTGTTCAGTTGCGCTAATGAAATGATATTATCGTGATGAAAACACTACTTCTGGTTTTTCCGGAAATTGAAAACATTCCTCGTATTGCTGGTATAACATACACATATTCTTACTTTATTTGAAAGGGAGCGAAATTTGCTTTAAAATGATATGGAACAGTCCATAGTTATCTTGAAAGATAAGCGAGATATCTATTTTTAACTTTCAATCTACATATAGATATGTTGGTATAGAAGGTTACGCCATCGATTTTTTTTCACTGTCGCTAAATTGACTTATTAGCTCATTTTACAACTTTTGGCCAAGTTTCGTCAAGATCGGCCATGATGTTTGGATTTCTCGAAGGGGTGGGGTGGAGGGGCGGGGTTGATAGGGTCAGTTTTTGGTTTTTATTAAATATTACTAAAACAGCGTAGTATTTCAAATGTATTAAAATACCCTATATACTTTTTAGAGTTTTGCAAGAAAGTACTGTAATGCACTAGCATTCACCTAGTTATAGAAGAAATAGTGCGTCTTATGCAATAGCTACTACTTTTGACAGAGAAAATCCAGTTACACATACCACTTAGGATGTGGACTGGCGTTCTGCAAGGCGTTGAACTGCTTTTTTGTCAAAAAATTAAAACAAGTAATACATCATTAAAAGCCAACATTAACTCAAAAAAGGACTGCGACTACTTATAGGAAAAGTTGAATGGCAAGCTGGCATGATAGCTTCCGGGAAAGCAGCATTTATAAATAAATCATTGTATGATTAGTTACAAAACATATATTTTTCAAAATATGTAATACTTACCTCCGTTGATTCCAGTGCATTTTTATTATGATTTCTTTTATTTTTATTCTGATTTGCAATTTACAATACATCTTGAATCTCTATTGAACTCGCCGGTTCTTCTAAATTCTGACGTTCGACACGTTGCATAGACATTTTTTGATCAGTTGTAAAAAGTAATAGTTCAAAGTACCATAATTTAAGTTCAAATATGTCGTTTCATCCTGACCCTGTAGATTTAGAGCTGAACACTTTTTAGTTCTTTCCGAAAGCACTCCCTTAAATGTTGTATTTTTATATGTACCAAATTCTGATCCGCAAGAGGATACATTTTTTGTTGACATATTCATTTGCCTTTATTTTCCATAAACCTGGATGACTTTTATAAATGTCTACAAACTCCCTTAAGAACTTTATTAAATACATAAATAAAAAGTTTACCTCGAGTAGATTTGAACCTACGACTTGTACTTTGCTAGAGTACCGCGCTAACCAACTGCGCCATCGAGGATCAAGCCCCTATCGATGTAAATTTTGCCTTTATGTATGTAGAACTTATTCGTTCATAACAAAAACTTATAATAATCCCTTAAGAACTGTTTATAAATTTGACTTTCGACACTCTGCATATAATTTCTTGATCAGTTGTAAAAGTAATAGTTCAACGTACCATAATTGAAGTTCATGTACGTCGTTTCTTCCTAATCCCGTATATATTTTGAGCTTAAACCTTTTTTTAGTTCTTTCATGAAGCAATTTTTTTTTTTTTATAAACAAGATTCCGATCCGCAAGCAAGAGGATAAAATTTTGTTGTTGACATATGCATTTGCCTTTAATTTCCATAAAGCTGGATGAGTTTTATAACTGTCTATAAACTCCTTCAGAACTGTTTGGAGCGACTCATTGTCGTACGCATTTTTCTGCTGACTTGACCTTGATGGTTAAACCAGATAAACACGTTGGTGTGTGTACGGCTATTGAAGTGGACCTATTAACTTTTATTTCAAAAGCTTAGTATACTCGTAGATGTATTTCATATGACTTGTTCAAGAGCAAAGTCCATTGGTTACCTACTACAAAATCTTCTCTTTCCGTATTTATCTGTAAAAGACACTGCAAAAATGTATTTCCTGAAACTGTTGTAGAAAAATTAAAGTATGGGTGGAATATGTGAATATAATTCTTCAATAATAAGCAAATTCTTTTAACGTGTTTAAAACAAAAAGAAATAAAACGTTCCAAACCGTTGTTGTAACAATGAAATATTTGATTATTCGAATTTTTCTGCTAACTTTGACCTTGATGGTTAAATCAGATAAACACGTTGGTGTGTGTCCGGCTATTGAAGTGGACCTATTAACTTTTATTTCAAAAGCTTAGCATACTCGTAGATGTATTTCATATGACTTGTTCAAGAGGAAAGTCCATTGGTTACCTACTACAAAATCTTCTCTTTCCATATTTATCTGTAAAAGAAACTGCAAACATTTATTTCCTGAAACTGTTGTAGAAAAATTAAAGTATGCATAGACTATGTTAATATAATTCTTCAATAATAAGCAAATTCTTTAGCATGTTTAAAACAAAAAGAAATAAAACGTTTAAAAAATATCTGGTGTGAAACAATATGACCGTACAACCTACAAAGTGGAAATTAAAGGCCATGTGAATGTATCTTAGTATCCACGATAACT